>JADGIL010003800.1:0-17447 GCA_020352625.1 Cactoblastis cactorum
ATATATATGTATATATATATATTAGATGAATAGAACTTACGTATGTGGAACTTCCCTTCCGTTAAAAACCATATAAGTAAAATGGATAACCTATTTCGAAAATTACCCTGAATAAACAGACAAAAACCTTTGTTTTTATTTCTTTCAGAGTTTTTTTTATAAATTATTCAAAGTCTAATTTTATTGATAAACGAAGTTTGTGGATACAGGTTGGTGATGAAGTCGATGGAATGGTAATGATTCGTTCCGGGGACAACCGCCAGGGCGTGTGTCCCGTAAAATTCCTTCAGGAGGTGTGACGCTTCAAACTGCCTATCTTCGATATCATGAAGGTAATTGTTGTTTGTAATAATTATAATACCTATTAATGAGTAGGTCAAGACTTTTGTTTTGAAAAGAAACGAAATTGTTCAACAAATTTAAATCAACTTCAGATGTGTAGCATCTACCATAGAATACAATTAATTACAATATAATTAAAAATGATAAAATTTAATGTAAATCATTAAAATGTTCTTCATCATTGTTCTCTTTTCAAGGACTCTTTTCATTACAAGAATCCTACTAAAGTTAAACTATGTATTAGTTTAATTTTAGTGTTCGGTGTCAAAGAAGTCATTCATAGTTTTTGTTATTTATTTTTCACAGAAACGCGGGTCTTTATCAGAAGAAAGAAATAGGCTACATGAACCTAAATACACTCGGAGCGCTCCAGTCACGCCCTGCGACAGCGAAACATCAACGTGGTCCGAAAAAACCTGGGGAAGTGGTAAACATGGCTACGATTCGGACAAGGCCGGCTACGAAGAGGCTACAGACGGGGTTTGGTGGTGGCGAAGACCTCTAGACGTCAGGAGAACTCAATGTCGACGTTGTGGAGCCTCATCATCCACTAGACCTCTGAGAATGTCACCGTGCGCAGGTGTCTCCCCGGATGAGGCGGAGGCAAGTGGAAGCAGACCTCTAATGTCGCGCGATCGCCCGCTACTTTTTGTCAGGCAAATTTTCTTGTAGTTTCTATCTATCATACATCTTGCACGCGCATGGCGTAATTTTAATTAAATCTAGGTAGCCCTAGACATGCAACATAGATAAAGTAAATTTTAACGAAATTTAACAAAAGAATTAAATGTGTGGGGTAAACTATAATAACCACATGACTTTATGACAATCTCATACAAATTTATACTAATATTATAAAGAGAAAGAAATATGATTGTTTAGTTGGTTGAACTCGATAATCTCAGGAACTAATGGTCTGATTTGAATAATTATTTTACTGATAGATAATTTATTTAACGAGGAAAGCTGTATGCTATTTTTAATACCATTATTCCCACGCAAATGTGTACGGTTAGAACCGCGGGGCAGTCGCTAGTCATTCATAAACTTCGTTATAGTTTTTAAATTGAAGCTTTGTCCAAGGCCCCAGATTAGTGCAAAGTAGCTTCATCCATATTTTTTGACGTAAACGCTGCCGTATGTAAATAGTCGCTAACCAAAGTAAAGCTAACCAACTACTTATACGTAAAAGCGAAAAACACTCACTCATTCATCACGAAATCTCAGAAACTATAACTCATTGAATTTTGCATAAGGGTTCCTTTTAGATGCTTGCTAAAACAGGATTATTGAAAATTCCCACGGAATCGGGAATAATATAACGAGTAGCCGCGGGAAAAGCTAGTTACCTATAGAATTCAGCGACCGCAGTTGTTACCTATAATGTTAGCTAAAACAGATAACTATGACGAAGAAACATTAAACTAGAAAACCATAGAATGTTGTATATCATTACTAATTAACCAAAACCAACAAATGCAATTAAAGCAATCTATGTCCTAAATTCAATTAAGTTCTTAAATGACAAATGTGCGGTAACAGTTTGCAGTTTTATATAATAAAATGCTATTAAAATTATTCGAAATGCAATACAGTATAAAACATGAATACAAAAGATCAAATAAAAAAAAATGAGATTAGACAAACCAAAGTTGGCTGCCACACTTGTTACCGTAGGTTACACCCATAAATTAAAAAATAAGCGTAAAAGATCATTATAATTACCAATATCATTAACGTAGATAACGTTAATGACGTGTCATATAAAATTCATTAAGTATTTATCGATTCAAGAAAATTGAACAAAGTGACAACTAGGAAATAATACCTATCGAAAACTTTAGCGAATAAACAAACATTCGCTATCTTTTCGAGATTAACTTCAATGTAATACACAAATGACCAGTGGTTTTTAATTCTTTATTTTCTATTCCGCGCGAATATAGTTGTAATATCTGATAATCAGGAGGACCCGGAATCATCCCGCGTCGGGTCAAGATGGAAAATTATATAATTGGCCTGAGTTTTTAATGTTTATCTCTACCTGTATTAATTATAAAATACAGTATCTCATAACAAATGTCCCGAACTAACTTTGGAGCTAACTTTTTCTGTGTGATTCGCTTAGAATAGAAATAAATATGAGTTTTGGCATTAAATTGAAGTAAATATCTTAAATATGATATCATTTCCTATATTTTATTTTTCCTATAATTCTTGTTAGGTAGTATCTCGTGCGAGATCTAGTTAACATAGGGTTTTCGATTAAATAACCCCTTAGAACACCTTACTTTCATTTTACAAGAACTGATTTTTTTTAAATAATTAAACACAAGGCCTACATACTTACATAGCGATACCTTATGTTTAATATTATATTTATTATGCGCGATAATTAAAAATTATATATACGAGATTCTTATATTAATGAATGAAACGTTTCTACATATCATTTTCTTGTTAATTTAAAGGTGATAAAACGAATTATTAAGCATTATTTATTATATGCAAATTTTGGAAATTTTATTGGCCCTTGCTATGTTGCTGCCTAAAATTGTGAATTTAAATTTTATATCCTGTATGTATGAATATATAACTATTCTATAGAATATTAAAAAATGCATTTTTATATCTTAAGTAATATTAATAAATTATATTATAGTTATTACTCGTAAAAGATGTATAATTTTTTTGTTATTATAGGTAGCATTATCCAAATTAAAATTAAAAAATTCTATAAGATTTATAAATTTTAATTTATTATTTAAAAGTACACAGCACATTTACTTACTGCTACGCCATTTAAAAAATTGTTATTTTTGAAAAAAGATTTAGGTGCCTATCGTGAAAATCCATTAGGTACGTTATCAAATTAAAAATTAATATATAGTGCTATGTAACTTAGTTTAGTAGTTTTGTTTGCAAAGATAATCCCTAGGTCAAAGTATCTAAAATACATATATTACAATTAACAAATAATAAATATATTCGCTGCTACAGCCGGATTTAATTAATAAGTATTTAAAATAAATCAACAAGGTATGAATTATTATTAGATTTTATTAGACAGTTTGTAACATGATTTTTCTTTTTGTTTGGATACTAATTTTCCTAATTTTTCGTATTATTGTAAATAAAAATACCGTGCCATTTTTATTAGTGTAGAATCCACAAAAATACGAAACAGTGTATTCTGGTATCGTTTTTTGTTATTTTAGTATTTACTCGTATTCCGTTTCTTTTTATAATCTACCTAATAATTTTTGGGCCAACTGACGACAACATTTCAATAGTACATTATTAAATTATTGAGTTATGGAAACAATTGTTTCCCTAATTAAATGATATCATAATTCCTCTATTATTTGCTATGTAAACATACATCAAGTCATTTATTTCAAGTATCGTTTCAAACCTTTTTCTGTCCTCTTCATGTTTTTTCTGCCATCTGACTAATGCTAGACTAAGGTATTTCAGTCATTTTTGTGCAATAACATGACTTCAGAACCCGAAATCACTACTACTTTATTTATTAATCAATTGGATTTTAAAGTTCAATCTAATTTAAAAATACACGTTATTATATGTCATTACATATTCCATAAAAATATATATACAGCTAATTTATACCTATTACTTTCCATTATATGGGATGCATATTTTTGTTCACATATTAAACCGTCCCCTTGAAGTTTTAATTAAGTACTTTAACTGAAATCTTATTATATTGAATAATATTTATGTATACATACCTAGCTGATTGTAAAATTAACGTAAGAACCACACAATTAAGGTTATATTTACACGGTGTAGTAGACAAGTTAAAGATAACTTGAATATATTTGTGTTTAACTTATTACTTATTTAAAAATTGGTAATATAGAAAGTAAGGAATAATGTTTTATATCCTAAAGGTGTGAAATTGCTAACCTACTTCCTGTAGAAAAATATATATTTTTGCTTTATATTAAGTATATAGTGGAACACTATTATATAAAGCAACGAAAAAAAATGAAACAAGTTGCGCTTCTAAAGCAGTACCTATATGTAGTTGTAATTATTTGCACTGAAATGTAGTTTACTTTCACGAAAGTAAGTACTTATTAAAAAAAGTAAACTGTAAAGTTTTGTTTTACTGTTTTGTATAGTATCTATGCTAATTATTTTTAAAAAAGATTAGCTTTTCAGAAAAAATTGCCCATAGTATTTCTCATACCTATAATAATTAGTTGCATTAATTAGCTTTGTCTTATGATATTGATCGTCATATTATTTGAGTGTAAAATTGGTATATTGATAAAAAAAAATTACCGATGAATAAACAACGAAAGATAGGTTTAAAGATAAAACAACATAAACATCCATCAAATAAACTGGTTTAGGTACTAAAGTATTGAAAATATTTTAATATATAATGTCTTGTCGTAGATTTGTAATCCTTTTGAGCACAAAATAAATATTTTCAGGAAATGTAAGAGCATAATATAATGAAGAAAATATTTAAATAGTTCCAGTGCAATTCTAGCGTTTAAGTCTGGTTTTAGTATGAAACAAATAGATAAAATTAATTTGCAAGTACCTACATTCATTAAATACCAAAAACACATTCATAAAATAAACATAAATTTAATAAGTGTGTATTTAATACACACAGACAGACGAAATATAATTCCGAAAGCATTTAAATAATTTATTTTTCTTCGTACCTTCTATATCCTTTTGTTATTAATTTCCTCATAATATTTTGTGTTTTATTTAAATATACATCTACTTAATTGAAAAGAACCAAATCGATATACATATATTGTGATAGAGCATAGTAAAAATACCTGCTAAATCCCAAGTGAGATATATATAAAAATATAATATACTTATCTAAATCGATATTTTAGTGTATTTATAGTAATATACAAAGAGATGGAAATGGATGATTAAAATTAATGTTCGACTTTATTCAAATATGTCACGACAATTGGCACTCTCTCAAAAGTATAACAAAATTTTATGAAAATATTAACTTGTGCAAAATACATTATTTTATTCTTGTTATTATATAAATTCATAATGCAATCAGTTTCAATAGAACATTCCGCAGTATTTGTAATTATTTTTAACATGTTATAGTGTGAAACGTTTTTGAGACTAATTGAAGTTTTAGTTGCAAAAAAAACACAATGTGCCAATGTCTGTCTGTTTCGATAAAGTTACCTAAATATTAATCATGGATATGGACACGAATTAATATATTAGTTAAGTTTAGTCATACACCATCTCTAGGTTTAGTACTTGTGACGTACCACCCGCAATGTAGGTATTTCGTGATTAATTATTATCCGTAAAAGTATTGTCGCTTGTTTTCTATACGTGATATGTTAATTTATTTTCAATGTTTTAAGAATGTTGTGTTAGAAATAAAATAAAGATTGTGTCATAAAATGCAGTTTTATTTTTACATTTCAGATACCTAATACTTATGTAGGGAAGTTTTTATCTATACCTATAATAGAACTGTATGTCGTCGTAACCAATTATAATGTCAATAACTGTAGGACAATATTTTATACTGATGTTTTAATTTTTCGAACAGATATCGTGGAAAATATCTAAACTATTGTAAATCCTGGGGCGTATAGGTACTATACGTAAAAGTATAGTAGTAAGAACCATGTTAACCTACCTTATGTAAATATTTATTTTATACATACTAAATAAAGGCACCTACTTATCATATATTTTGACATGAGTCAATCTTCAGGAAATAATATTTTCATTCGTAAAATAATAAAATAAAATTTATATGCAACGGCTACTATAGTATACACTTACATATTATACCTACCTAGCTCTGAAAATTTCTACTTCTGCACTAAAAAGAAACAGCATATAATGATACAATTTATTAATTTTGCAACTACCTGCCGATAGATGGCATTACTCGTTCTGAATCGATGTAAAGGATAAATTTAATAAACACATCGACGTTCCTACATCCTTATAAATTCAGGTAAAATATATATTGTGTAATAGATACGCTCTTGTTACGAAATAAAAGAAATAGAAGAAGGTATAAGTACATTCTTATCAGGTATTTACTTTAAAGACAACATTTGAAGTTAATAGTTTGGTACATATGTACCTATATTTTAGTGGTCGTGTCCATATCTTAATAATAAAAATATTTAACTTTTCAGTTTTCTTTTTACTATCTTTTATGCCTTTTTTAATCTTAATAAGTAGGTACAAAGGCATGCGGCTCACCTGGTGGAAAGCGAGCACCTCTGTCTACAGATATCTGCAACAACAAGGGTGTCACGCGCGCGTCGCTGACCCAGAAACTATTTTCTGATTAAGTTCAGCACACACTCTTAAAGTTATCATCAGTCCACTATTTGTAGGTACCCTATGCTACCTTTATCAGATTGTCCATTATTACGTTAAATAAATACTTATTTTAAATAAAATGTGATATTTCATATTATACGTATTTAATTATACGTACCTAGTTTGTCCTTTGTTAACTATTATACCTGCTAAATATTTATTCTGTGCATTTTCTCATCTTAAAGTTAGTACCTTAATAGCACAATGTTTTTGCCTTATCCATTAAACATTCTTATATTTTGCTTAAAAATTCTTGTATGTATACTTACACATGCATGATAGCAAAGTAAAAAGCAATAAAAAAATTCTAACGCAAGAATCGAACCGAAACAGTAAATGTTACGCTCTGCTCCGCAGGCTGGCGTTGCTGGCATGCGAAGCAGACGAGCGCCAAGTGCGACCCTAGCCTCTCAGCGGTGTGTCGATAACCCTGCGGACGGCCTACCGACCATCACGCCTGCGCCGCAGCGGTGACGTCTCAGAGGCGGCCCTACACTGGGCGCATTCCAACATATTCGCAAACCAAACGCCTTACCTCTTCTTACTTATTCATTGAAATGATACACAGACAGTAACTCAAAAATATTTTTAATCTCACAATAATTGATGCGAAAGCCTTTCAATAAATAATAAAATGGTTTATAATAAACACATAAAAAGGCGGCTGTTCATCGCACTCCAGTGTGCCGCCTCTACACAAATCAACATTCCATTACATAGATGGCGGCACTGAAAATATTTGACATTCCGCGGATTCCAATCGCAGTGGGCTCGGCTCAAATGTCAAACGCGACTATTTCGTCAACAGAGTCGTGGCGCGTTAGCTGGATTTTATAAAATAACAACAAATTTTGTGAATTTATTGAACAATGGATTATATACAGTAAAAATTAAAAACTTATTTAACGTGTGATAATCGAGAGGTAAACAAAACGCGTTTTGTACGATTACAGTGGAAGCGTTCCAATACTTATATTGATTTTCGTACTTCACCGGTTTGTAAGAATGTTATGAAGTTTCAGTTGCATAAACAATTCTAAACACAAGCAAATAATTAAGTTCCTAAGTACTTAATATATTAAATTGTTCTCACTTATTATAATTTTTGTGATAAAAATAAACTGTTTGTTGTGAAACATCGTGGGAATAACAAACGCACCAAACGTAAGTATTAGTTTATTTTTTTACATGTTTGCATTGTTTACGTACCAGCTGCATCCTAGGGTTTTGTTTCCTTGAGAATTTTGGTTAAGGTAGGTTATGTATTAATTCTATGTTATTCGCTGATGAAGGCAAACTTTTAATCTACTCGTGAATAAATATTTCGGAAAAATATTATTATTTTTTTAATGAAATAAATTGAAAAATGTTAACATTTTTGTTGCAAGTACTTATGGTCGTAGATCCGTAAGCCAAAAGATAACTTTATTCTAAGAAAACAATTTCCCAACAATCCTTCCTACTTACAATTTACATATTCGTACAAGAATTGCGCAAGGAATTTCTAAATAAGTTATAACCCTCTATACATCTAGACATCTGCCCATGACTCCATTTTCGTTCAAGCGCATGCCTAACATTACTATGTAATAAGTAGGTACACGTTACCTACCGGTTATTTGCGCGGGGCAAAAAATTCGCCGCTATACGGCTTTGGGCTGCGACGGTGGGTACCTACCTACTAGAGCTATGGTATCTCGCGAACATATAATAGCGTGGAATGCGACTGAATAACTGATACGCCGCGAGCGGCTAGTATTCTCATATAGCGCAAGTAGTACGTATGTAGGTACCGCCACATTGCTACAAAATAAAGAGGGTGCAGGATGTAGATCCTAGATTCAGGACCTTTATGAGGTACGCGATAAGGTAAATATTAAATAGCGAGACTTCACTTAAGCACGTGGTTATTAATTGAAAAACTTGAAGCAATCATCACTAACTAAGTACGCGGTGTCAAATGAGAATTCAATTGCAACTGGCCGATAAAAATCGATCTAGTAATTGGACAGATTAGTAATCGCTTGAGTAAGTATTTAGTTTATTCTAAGAGCAAAGAAAAACCATTATTCGCCACATTTATTTATTTATTGTTTAATTCATTCTATCTTTCCATGACAATTGAGAACCTTATTCAGTAAATACTTATTGCAGGCTTATTTCCTCACCCTCTGTCTCCTTATGAATAAACTAACAATCCTAAATAAATACTACCTCATGGCTGATTTTAAAGAAAGTTCTTGGCAACATTACAATTTCAGATAATAATTTTTTAAACGAGTTTATCTTATATATGTACTTATATACGTACATTTCTATGCAAATTCGTTTCTTGAAACTTCTCTTTACAGATTTTGACAGCATTTATTTATGTAGATCATTTTTACAATTAAAATTGATCAAAGTATGCATGCTATATTTTAAGTATATACATATATACCTATTTACTTAGTATCTATTAGATATAAAGTCGAAAACAAATAATCACGTCACCGCACATTCTTCGGAAGTTTCCACTCTACGTTTTCTTTATTTGGAGCCCATATGGAACGATGATAAGAACACGATAAACCTCGCCCGATTAGCCAATGTGACCCGAGCGGTTCAATTGAAACACTTTAAAACTTGTTTAATACTTCGCCCTAATTGTTCTAACCTGACCTCTCGAATTTTTTTGTTCAAATTAAGTATATTTTAAGAATTTAATTATAAAAACGTATTTGGCAGTTTTTACATAAATACTTACGTACGTCTCAGAGTTCTTCTGTCTGCCAAGTGAAAATTGATACTAACTAGTTACGGGTGAACTATTGTATAATAATTTAAATAATGAATTCTATTCACTTCCACCACCTCACATACATTAGTATTTAGCATTAGCTAAAATCATTATAATTTACGTACATATTACCTACTACGCATGTAGAAGATATCAGTTATTCGCCATCTACAAATGTCAGTTTTCTTGTTAAAACTGCATTATTATATCGAGCAACAACTTTAATTGAAAACTTGAGCTTCTAAACCGTAATAAGTTATGGTTTAGAAGCTCAAATATTCGGGTAGCAACGCACCGAGCAACATCTGCCGACCCCTTGTATCGCAGCCCCCATGGGCCACGTGCGCAGGCGCACAGCAAGGGTAGCGAGCGACGTAAAAGATTACTCCACACCCTAAATGCGGGCATTCTCACTATTTTGTCAATTCTAACCTTACTTAAACGAAATAAGGACTAAATTTAAAATTTCCACGTATTTAACTAAAATAGATTATTATTTTTAACCTACGGAATGTCAAGGTTCGACCATGTGGCTTTCGTTGGGGACTAGCGTAGCAGATGATAAGAATTTGGATAACTTTCTTATTTTCAATTTGAGTACTTACTCAGAGTACCTACCATTCAAATTAAATTCTAAACAAAACTGGTTATTTCATCAAAAATCAACGTTTATAATTTCCCTTAATTACTTACACATATATTTCTTAAATTCTATAAACTATAAAGGTATTGTACCTAATTATCATTAACACACAGTTGTAATTATCACCAACACAATCTTCAATTACACGTATCATATAAAATAGAATATCTAACATATACTTTACATACTATTTAGTAGAGTGTTTTAGCTCATTAACTTGAGTGATAGCTATGCAATTTTTAAATTAAATTCAAAAGAAGAATGTGTTACTTGTACCTACTCGACGTTTGTTTACTAAAACGGCTTTACCAATATCACGCTTCTGTTCAAAATTTCACCTAGTGATGTTGAATGACGAAACAAATTCCATTATACTTTAGCCTTTCGTTGAATACCTTCGTGCCCAGCAAAATATGTGTTGAACTGTCGAATGATTTATTCGGTAAGAAACCAAGATATCGTCTACATAGAGCTCGTGACTCCGCCTCCGGCCAGAAAATTCTATTGTGGTTAACGTACTAAATTCCTCGTCATTAACGTGGCCTGTCATACCATCACAGTCTCTACATTTTATTTACTCATCCATCCCTTGTTCAAGTTGCGTGGGAACAACAAAATCTTGTGACCACATTTGAAAGTAATAATGACGTTATAGTCTCTACATACCACGAATTTCACGTCCATTATAATCATTTAGATCCATCAACGGGATTTGTTTATGATATTTGTCAGCTATGTGTGGAATGTACGTAATTGCATTCTATATTTTAGTAACATTAGTTAATGCGTGTGTTTTATCTTTTCCAATTCCGTCACAAGGCTGATCGATACATATTTTGTTAATTAAGCAGTGGTAGCATTCCTAAATAGTTGATTGTTTGCGTGGCCATCAAACAAATATTTCGCCTGGTATGCCGATTTGATTATGCGACGCTTGTTTATTATTATCACAATATTCGGCCGACTATATTT
The DNA here is from genome assembly GCA_020352625.1 of Cactoblastis cactorum. Taxonomy (NCBI): domain Eukaryota; kingdom Metazoa; phylum Arthropoda; class Insecta; order Lepidoptera; family Pyralidae; genus Cactoblastis; species Cactoblastis cactorum. The sequence continues at coordinate 11,118 of JADGIL010003800.1, forward strand.
GATCAAGTAAATTTTAAAAAGTATATTAAAATACAATTTTATAAGATAGATAAATAAATAGTTACTAAAATCTGCAATGAAAACATGTTGATAGACAAAAGATATGGCCAACACATTCCACGCATAGATTATGTTATTGATAAAATCAGTCCCATTTACGACGAAATAAACTGTGCAGCATCGTTTCGATTAGCAGCAATGTCATCAAATTGAAATGAAAATGCGACGATTTCGCATATTGACCGAGTGGGCAACATGATGAGCGGCGCGAGTGACCATTGGCTGAGTTCCCGCGGGCGCGGTATGCGACCGAATACCAAGTTTCACAACTCTTTGTTTGATCATCTGATTTCTGCGTTTCGTGTAGCCCACTCTGCTGTTTTCCCTGTACTAGCATAAGGTCAACTTTTTTGCACTAGGACTCAGCGATTAATATCGTGACAATAGGCACAAATAAGTTGTTAAGGAAATGGTAAATTTTGATCAGTGGTGAATAGTAACAGTCTTTTCAGGTAAAATCTACAGTATTTTCTTCTAGTTGAAGAAATGTCGTATAATTTTACGTTGTGGTGCCCGTGAATTATAAATTACAAATAGTTTTTTATTCAATGCTGAAATGGCCACTTAAACTATTCAATAAAAACATGATGTATTTCAAAGTAAAAGTGAAGCTGAAAAATAAAAGATTTGCTAACTGATTATGATTAAAAGTTGATTAACGAATTTTAAAAGAATTTGTTCTAGCTTTATTATGTATTTTTATTTATAACAACTAATACAAAATTAAAAAAGCTGTAAAATGTAAAGTTCTCGAAGAAATATTTTTAATTATTTCCAATTTTTCAAAAGCATTTTTGCAGTTTTCGTGTAGATTGAGGTGGGCAACACTGCCTGTGTTATTTATTCGGAGTTTTGAGACTTGGCGCACGTCTGTGCTCCGTCTAGCCGTTTACGCGAGATGAGGAATTTCCGCCGAATAGGTATTTGCACGGCTGAATGCTATTAAACTCGTTCCAAGTACTGCGCCAAATAATTTTACGTAGTCGCAGACATGGATTCCACAAATCGACATGTGGAATTTTAAACATTCACTATTTATGCCAGTACACTCTATTGTTTATTTTTAAATAGTTAAGAAACGTTGTAGTAATTTTTACACATATCACAAACACAAGTTCGCAGAAACCGAAAGGATTAAATTTTTAGAACGTGAATGCTGTCATCGGTTTAAAATTTTGTTTTCATTTGGTCATTGATATTTTTGAACTTAGGTAAAATTTCTTTTGATCTCATGTGTAAATATCGTTTGGTAATCGTTTAATCGATCTAATCTTTTATTAAAATTAAATATTTTTATGATACCAGTAAGTATATTGTAGGATACAGCTGCACGGATTTGACATACTTTCACGTGTTTAGTTTTATAATATTTTTAAATAAGTTTTGTGGGTTCAAATTTAATTTAAATACATAATTAATTAAGTTTTTCTTTTATTTATAATTAAGTATTACATTATTTTAAAAGCATTTACAGAAATTTCTTCTCATTTTATAACAAAATCAACTTTCTTCAGGAAATTATCTCTCCATTGTATAAAAAATCACTTTCCGCTGTCCCTATGTAATGCTTAGACCTTTAACACAACACAGCGGATTTTAATGCGGCTTATTTTAATAGATAAGGTCATTAAGGAAGGTTTTTAAACCCTTACAAAGCCGGGTCGCTAGTAATTATTAAAGGTTTGTAATTTATTATTATTATTGTACTAATTGTGTTAATTGTTGTTCAGGTAATAATGGAGAAAGTGGAATCAGCGTTGGACGTCCTGTCCCGAGCTGCAACTATGGTGCAGCCATGCCCAGCTTACCCGGCCAGTGATTCAGATGGTTTTGGTAAGTACAAAGCTAAATTATTCAAAATACATCTTTCTCACTCTTGAGGCAGACTGAGCTAGTGGTCGCTAGAATCAAAGGCCACATTTTGGAAATGTGCTTGTGTTGCTAACACATTAATTGACAAACTATTCGGGGTGAGAAACCGGGAGAAGGATATGTTTTTTCTTCGCTCCCAATTTAGGCAGTAAAAATTGAATATATGTAGGTACTCTAATCTTAAACTTTTGAATTAATATAATATCGGTCTGTAAAAACTTCTTTACATACCTAATTTTATAAAAAGTATGAAGATGAAGTTTATAGACGAATGTTAAATTCGTCAGCTTCGGGCTAATTAACTTTACCTTACTGCACACTGTCTGCGTAGATTATCATACCTACCTATTAATTGCAAAGTCAAAAGTCAAAGTCTAAATAATTTTATTCAAATATATAGAATCTAGCACTTTTGTATATTTAATTTTTTTCATTAATGATTGACGTCAATAATACACTTAAAAATAATTCTGCCACCACTTCCAAAGCGCAAATGGAGTGCTCGGGTCACACATTCTTATTATTAGGTAACATAGTCATTCATTGTATAATAAGCCTTCTTTCATAATAATTGTTTAATATTCTTCTTGAATTTCTTATTGGGCATATCAAGGAGCGATTTGGGTAATTTATTATAAATATACAATTCCCCAAAATTGGATTTTATTTATAATAAATTACCCAAATTTATATACTATTCCTCGTTTTTGCTAGTCGATAGCCTGGAACAAACAATTTATATTTGTTTCGCAGCGGTCTATCTGTAATATTACAAATTTTCCTAAGAGATGCAGTTGTGTAGTTATAAAAAAAACACGGAACGACATTTCTAACATTCCATTCGCAGAGGTATCACGTCAACTTAAAATATGTATCAAAAGTGCATAGTGTCTACGCCCTCTACGCGTCTCTTAAACTTTGAAATAACTCTAATCAAAAGTCTAAGTGATCAACTTAAAAGGTACTGTTTACCTAGAATCATTATTAAAGGTTATTTATATAATAAAAAAAAAATTGGTTAAACGTCACACTTATCAGTATTATACATACTTGAGTAATATAGTAATGTATAATAAAATCACCCCTTAGCTGGTTATTTGCTTGGCTACAAATCATTCCCGTCACTGACCATTTCGTCTAGTAAGACTAGTTATATTTTTGTCGCCTCGAAACAATTTATGACGCCAGCATTCCAAGCGAGAGATATATTATGAGATAAACATTTACAATGGAAATGAGACACAAAGAAGATTATTAAAGGCCTTATTATAATGAAGGCTGTAGTATGGATTATAAAAAAAATGTAATTGCTTAAATAAATAGAAGCAGTCTTTCAACTGTCTCCACTCTCCACATATAAAATCACAGTTATCTTGCAAATTTCACTAGAAAAAAATATCAACTGCAAATGAAACATCGGCAAATAATTCTATCGTCGATCTCGACTATCCTTAAACCTTGGACCATTTGAATAATATTGTGTAAAGTAAAATGTATAATGTATCAGGCAGATGTTAATTCCAACATGAAGTTATACCTATAGTTGAAAAGGAAATAATGTAAAAAGTACATTCAGCGGCAGATAAGCTAACATCTATACCTAGTATAAATGACAGATAAGGGTCAGGTTTATTTGTTCCGACAATCCCAACTGTACAAATTGGTATTTAATGTATAGTAAAAATTATTCTACATAATAGGTATCTAAATGTAGATTGGAATTCACTGATTGCCATACCTCACCCACATGCTCTAATCAAATGTAAAAAATAAAATAACAATGACTAGCACCTCAATTTAAATATTTTATTCGATAATGTTGTAACTGTGTTAGCTTGCGCATACTTGCACGTAAATTGGTATTATTTACTTATACCTGTAAACATTTTAAGAATTCATATCTTGTTCAGGATCCAATCTTACAAGCATGAAGAAACAGATTCAGCCAATGAAATTACTATTTACTAAGCATTGTGATGTAAGAATGATGCAAGAAGATTCATTGCAAAGGCATTGGTGAATAATACAAGTTCGGAATAAGCATAAGGAACACGTATAATCAGTTGCATCTATCAAAGACATGAAGTAAAATACTTACACTGCACTCCATATTCATATACGTAACTAGAGGCTGCCCGCGACTTCGTCCGCGTGGAAACCCTATGAAATTCAATTAGGAATCAATCCCACGGGAATTCCGGGATTAAAAGTAGCCTATATGTTATTCTAGGTCTTCAGCTACCTACATCCAAATTTCATCGTAATCGGTTCAGTAGTTTTTGCGTGAAAGAGTAACAAATATACATACATCCTGACATACTCACAAACTTTCGCATTTATAATATTAGTAGGATGTAATTTGCATTTGTGATATTACTAGCTTTTGCTCGCGGCTATACTCGCATTAATTTAAGATGGGTGTGAGTATAGAAAGACACAAAAAGTAGCTTATACTCTCCAGCCCTACTATACTATCTCCACATAAGAAACCACACTAATCCGTTGCTCCATTTTGACGTGAAAGACGGACAAACAAACAAGCACACTTTCACATTTATAATATTAGTGTGGATTGTGATAAAATATAATACTTGGTATTTTAATTATTCCAAATCCATATAGGACTTAGAGGTCCGCATACCCAGACAAGTAGATACAACAAAAAGTTCAGCCAAGCGGGCAGTCCTTTCTAAAAGCCATAAAGGTACCATTGTTATATCGGACTGGTTTTGCGATAAAGCCTTCATTGACGATTGAGCGTGGTTCCTCTCTGCGACTCGCAAACTGACCGTCACGCTGATTGTTTTAGGATTTTTTCCTTCCCGAGCTCACTCGACCGACACATCCGGGTTGTTTGAGGACAAATCTCGACAAAGAAAATATAATCTGAGCTCGGAACTTGAGAAGCAATTAAACACTATTAAGATCTTTCTCTCAAGAAGTTGAACGACAATAGAGTTGAATTGCGATGCGAAAGCATGGCTTTCTGAACATCGCCGTGAACAGTTGGTAGCGACGTGAAACGTTTCCCGCACAAATTTCGCTGACCCACAATACAGCGGTCTATCCGGCTCACATCCCTCAGCAGTAATACATATCTGCATTCCAATACCATTTTGTTGTGTACCAATATCAATTTAAAATATTTGTTGTTTTAAAAGAAATCTGAATAATAACTTTATTTGATTAATGCCATTTTACGCATATATAAGTGTTAGCACGAAGAATAACTATAAGATAGGCGTATGCTATTGCATTTCTGTGCTGTTTGTACTAGCCGACAAGAGGAGATTATTGTCTGTCTTTTAAGAGTTATTAATCTCCATAACATTTAATTACTTGGCTTAAAGATAAATCTGATAATGACGATATTTTCCATCTGACTCTGCTTTCCTTGCGCCACTATTTGTATATGTTTTCTACATATATATAATAATGGTCTTATAAGACTTTAAATTTATTTATTTTTTGCTGTACTAATATATCGGGGCAAATCACACAAATTGAGTCAGTTCCAAACTAAGTTCGAGACTTGTATTATGGGATATTAACTCAAGGACACTATATTTTATAATAAATGCAATATAGATAAACACAGAGCATGAAGGAATCGTAGCGGCTTAGCGGCCTTGTCGTTCTATGCTCTTTGTAAACATTCAAGACCCAGGCTAATAAAAAACCATTTCCCATCATGACCTAACCAGGATTGAAATCTAGGACCTCTTAGTTGAGAGGCAACGACTTTACCACTGCCAAACGAGGCCATCTATAGAATACAAAACATTGGGATGACGGATGCAATCGAAGAACCTAAAAAATTCTCCAGAAGCGGATTCTAAAACTTAAATTCTTCGAAGGGATGACTAATAAGACCCTGCATGCATCTAAAAACGATTACGCAATTTATTGAGTGGTGTGTTCTTAAAGTGTTTACAAACAATGGTCGGATCGTGGATAATTATGCAACTGGATGACAGCGGTGGCGCGAGCCACCGGCACTCACTTTCGTTGCGGTGCGTGCGCGTGCGCAGCCGGCATGCGAGCTGAGCCAGCCAGAGAAAGCGCTCAGGAATTTGGTCGACCACTGCTCTCTATACTCATATACCGAGATTATATTTGGGCTATGTGCCGCAATTTATTAGTTAAGTTTTGTGTCCTGTTACAAAATGTTTTACTAGAATGTTTTACCAGTTGCTGGCTTGAAATATAATAATTAACAACTGCCAAATGCCTTTTTTGTTGTATAATTTTATTTTTTACTAGCTGTTGCCCGCGACTTCGTCCGCGTAAATTTCGAATTGAATATAATAATAATGTGAAATAAAGAAATAAATCAATATTCAATTCTTGTTTGTTCAAAAAGTTCTAGGTTAACGCGGACGAAGTCCCGGGTAACAG
>JADGIL010003801.1:0-12393 GCA_020352625.1 Cactoblastis cactorum
CTTCAAATTAAGGATAGCCATGACCACATTTTGCTAGGCAATTTTTGTGATTCATATTCTTCTGTGAATTATCTTTCATAAAAAATATGTCTCATTCAATAAATAGATGGGTGTAGGTCGTTTCAAATACGTATCTCGTACTATTATCCTATCTTATACGGTACTAGACTAAAAAAAATATCAGCGTTGAATGATTATAATAAATACACATAGTGCTAATAAATTCGGATTTAAGTTTTTTTATAATTCTAACATTAATAAAATAATTCAGCGCACTGGTCAAGTATATGTCAATGCCTTGTCAAGTGATCTGTGGTCAATACAGACAAAAAAAATGTCAATGTCACATTGTTGGTTATTTTTGTTAGGTTATTTTCTTAGATTATATAGGTTATTTTTGTTAGGTTATGTTTGTGTTGTTATCATATGTTCCCTATGTATTACTTATTCATTTTAAAATACAGTCAATTTCTGTAAAATCACATTTGCCCCAAATATGTCCCATACTCCTAACAGTTCTTCAAGATTTACACCTAGAGGTATAAAAGTAACATCAACATCATGTTGATGCATTATTTCAATTTGAATTAAATGCGTACTATATCTTTAATATGTATTTATTCCAGAAATAATAACTCCAAATAAAGATTTTCCCGGCACATCACGGACTGTATTCACCCATGTTTCTAACCTTCATGGCCTATTAACAGATTGGACTCGAATGAGAGAGAAAGGTACTAAGTTTTGTAGAGGCATCGACGCAACGAAATTGTATGAATGTACAGATGACTACTTTCCACATCAATTAAAACCTTTAACAGAAGGTCTTCTTGAACCATTAGATGGAATGAAGCACATCATAGAAGGTAAGGATTTTTTATCAATATCTAATGCTATACATTTGTCTACAAGTATTTAACTAATTCAAAACTGTGGAACAACTTTTAAATTGTACCATTTTCAGGTGTGACAATAATAAATACTCAATTAAAAGCACTTGCAAAATTGCCTCCTTTTGAAAAGCCTATCATATTAACTTGGACTACTAAAGAAATTTCTGATTGTGTGGAAAACATGTGCATGTCTTTACAAAAAGAATATAATTTGAAAAATATCATATCTGGTAAATATACATTAAATATAAATTGAATAATTGAGTTCAAATATATATTCATACGTGCAAGTTAAACTAAGTACTCTTTTTTATGAAGTCGGGTAAAATACTTAAACCTTCTCTTAAATGTGACAAATACTTTTCTGAAAACTACATCATAGTATCATAGGCTACTTTTTGTTTCTTTTATTCCCGCACCCCTCAAGTTTGACATGAGCCAAGCAACAGGCAACAGCTAAAAAAGGATAAATATGACTTTCATCGAGCTATGTCCAGTTGAGAAGAAAGATTGTTGTTGTTATTGTCACATTTATTTCAACCACATTCAATAACAAGCTTTAATTTAATATATTGTATGATTTTTTTTCCTCTCATTTTAAATTTGCTGTAAAATATTGAATCCTCATACAGACTTTTTTTTTTTCAGAAAATATTGCTCACTGCAGAGATGAGATGTTGATAGATGTGTACATAAGTGCGTGGGAATTTGACACTTACTTTAATAATAATGCTTACTTGTTTGCAGAAGTTGGAATAACTGCAGTTTCATAATACACACAAATCTGTTTAGTTGTATTTTTGTATGTAGTCAACTTAAAATGAAAAAAATATTATTGATAAATATAATACATCAATTAGAACACTACATCATCTTCTCATTCTATTCACTGATAAAAAACCTTAGTGCTTACTTAGCTAATATTGTTAGCTGTATTATGTCAGCGATTACATCCGTGTCACTTGCTATTAACAATATCTCAAGTTTTTAGTGGCGCATCTAAAAGAAACCTTTTTTTACGTGTCGAAAGACCCATGTCTCATCCATCCAGCTTTGGGAAACAGGACTCGAACCCACTAAAACTACACGGTGTCAACGCCTACTGCACTCAAGCCGGCACCGTGTGCTTCTCCATACTCTATAGCCCCTACGTAGCAGCCGGCGGCCCCGGCATAGCACGCTCTTGGACCCTTCCTTTTCAAGGTCGGAGTGGCCAGCGGCATGGCCTGCACTCTCCCGCCTGGGAGAGGCGCAACTAACACGGGCGCGCCCTCCACCCGAGGACCGTTAAACCGGGCGATGAAATCCCGTTTCTATCACCCGACCGGCCCTTAGCTTTGGGGTCTGACCAGACCAGACCCCATCCACATTTATACCAGCCGCAGAGAGTAGGGAGAACGACGCACCGCAATACCGACACGCCTCTTCCTCTGCGGCCCCACTGACACCGTGTTCAGCGCCACGGCTGCGCTTGCCGTGGAGGACAGGAAGACCGGCGTATCATAATACCGACACTCCTCTTCCTCCGCAACCCCTACTATGACAGTAGGAAGTTCACCAACTACTTCCACAGTCAGGCGTCTACAATTTATATTATATACTTTATGAAAATTACTCTGAAAGTATGCTTAGTTACATACATAGAATGGACACCAGAAATCTGAAAGTACCCTGAATTTAAGTTTTATTTCTTCATTTACTTAAAATTCTTATTCATCTTACCAATAAAAGCCAATTTACCATAATACATAGGCGATAACTCAAAGTAAATTTTAAAACTAGCTACTTATGAGCTATATACTAGCTTATGAAACATTCATAGTCTTAAATACAAAATAGGTATGTATAAGTAATAGTAGTTTTCAATGTCCGAGACTGGCGTCAGTAACCTTCACCTTCAAAGATAAGTAGCAAAGAAACAGCATTTCCTATCATTTGCATATCAATTGGGATGTGATGTTAAGCAAGGTCGAAGCCATAGCAACGATTTTCAAACAATGCCTCTTACTACGTTTCGCTTAAATAAATGTACATAGTTTAAAAAGATTTAATTTTGACCATGAAACAAAAGGAATGTGTTATTGTTTTGTTAAACATTTTTTTAACCATAAAATATATGAAGTAATAGTATTTCCTAATGAGAAATATAATAATATAATATATTTTATAAGTTTTTTTGAGTATATGCAAAGTGGAAGAAATGTTTATGAGATAATGTGTGACTGTATTATGTATAGTAATACTAGAGGCCGCCCGCGACTTCGTCCGCGTGGAAACCCTATGAAATTCAATTAGGAATCAATCCCGCGGGAACTCCGGGATAAAAAGTAGCCTATATGTTATTCTGGGTCTTCAGCTAACTACATACCTTTCATCGTAATCGGTTCAGTAGTTTTTGCGTGAAAGAGTAACAAACATCCATACTGATCTACTCACAAACTTTCGCATTACAAATTATATTAAATTAATATTAGTAGGATAATTTGGTATGTCTGATTAAAAGGCAGGAACACGTATAATAATGGTTACGTAACTTTTGAATTTGGCCAGGTCGTCGGGTGAGAAACAGGCGGGTGGTGGCGGGATCTTCTTCGGTTTTGGAGGTGGTTCTTTAGCCCCCTTTACAGGTGGCGCTGGTTTCGCATCTTTTCCTTTAAGTCACACATATTTTGAACTATAGGACTTATATTGTAAGAATCATAAAATATATCATAACAAGACAAGGAATCGTATCCGGAACCTTTCAGGCCTATCTTTCGAAATGTTCTGCGTTTTTTTTAAATTAGAACTATTTTTTATTTATTTTACTATTACTATTTCTAAATCGGACTAAAGATTTCAGTTTCTTTTTAGGTTTCCGATACCAAACGACAAAAACGGAACTTAAGAAATGGTGACGAAATTGCATCAAAACGTAAACTATTATAAGAAATATGAAATGTAAATATTTTCGTAGATAAGTTCCTAAAATGATATATATCGACATCAATTTCGCTCATCACAAAGTTAATTAGCCGTGAAATGATGACAGCGGGGACTTTTCCGGTGGAATTTGGGTCAATTTTCACGGGATCCCTTATGCGTCCCTTCCTAGTTCTATTTATGTTTCCCATACACACCGTGCGTAAACACGGAATAAAATATTAGAAAATGATATTTTTAAAGTATTGAAAATATTCTTGTCAGTATGAATTGAAGTGTAAAACGTTCCAATAAATGTAGGTATCTATTGTAGAGATCGGCATGACACGGTATATTTCTATAATTAATCAATATTTGGGACAAACCACACAAATTGAATCCCCCCAAAGTAAATTTGTGAGATGGAATATTACATATACTCAACGGTACTAATTATATTTTACAACATATACATATGTATGTTTGTTTGTAATAACATTCAAGAGGTAGGCCAATCTGAAAAATATCATATTTCCACCTTGATCCAACCAGGGACCGAGTCTGGGACCTCTGGTGTAGCGGGCAAGAAACTACACTACACGTGATACAAGAAAGAAACTACATTATATGTGCTACACACTACTACACGTGGCGTAATGGCTTGGCTTATAATGGTCATAGAATTATAATTAACCATTATATGTATATATGTATATCGTAATCGCTACTCAGACAGTCGCCAAAAATATCTAGACCAATATTATAAATGTGAAAATATGTCTGTTTGTCCGTCTTTCACGTCAAAATGGAGCAACGTGGATTAGTGTGATTTTTTAATGTAGAGATAGTTAAAGGGTTGGAGAGTGACATACCTTACCTTACCTCCCTAAAATTGACGCGAGCGAACCCACGGGCAAAAGCTAGTATGTATATAAGTTGGAAAAAGACGGTATAATATTATATTCCCATACAAATCCAACTTAATCATCTATTTTAATCGACATTTTTTATTCTTTCTTCGGACGTATGAACAAAAAAATTAACGTATTCTAAATATATGTATAAGTTGAGACAGTACGTACACCCGGTAGCATCGACCGATATCTACTATAATTGTCTCCTTTTCGTTAAGAATTGTTATTAAAATACACCGAGAAAGATTACTTTTGTATGATTTGTCGTGTATTTATTATCTCTGAAGTCATTCATGAAGGACAATAAGATCATCTACCTACCTGTATAAATAAGTTTCATTTTTTTCAGTAATTAAATACAAAGAAGTTGTAAATGTACCTATTCAATATTCGTTCTAAAATAAAACTACTTAAGTTGCATTGGTGTATAGACAAGTTTCTTAAGGATTTGTAAGAAAAAATGAGCTAGTTTTACGAGATTGCATATTTAACAACAAATAAAGGATTAAATATGTAAATAATTATTTAAAGTTGGGATTTACACAATTATTGCACAAATTATGAAATTTATTTTTAGTCTGAAGCTGAGTCTGGAAGCGCTGAAGCATGTTGTTTGTTCCGTGTCGCCTGCGCAGATAACTCTGTATTGTTCGCGTTAAGTCAACAACTGAGAACTGAGCCGTGTGTAGAGTGGCTACAATGTTCTAATAACTACGACGCCGCTAAAATGTTTGAAAAACCGCCAAAATTAAATTATTTACTTTTCATAGCGCACCGTCGTCACCGACCTCGTAATTGCCGTTCCGGCATAGTCGATCAATCAATTTTCAAACGCTTATTTTGTCTTTTGTATTTAAAATAACTTTTATTTAAAATATATATTTTATTTAAAATAAAAGTTATAAGTGCTTATTTTGTAAAAAAAAATATGTACAATTGATACAATATTTATAATTTCGTAATTGTGAAATTACAATAAATTAACTACTCCACTGTCGTCGCTGTTCATCTTCCTAACGCGACCTATAATTTCGGTTAGCGCTCAGTTTACATCATTTACACACCAGTTACGTTACGAGCTACATTCAGTTGACTTTCTTCAATAACAGAAGCGCATCAATTAACTTATTGTTAGCAGAGATGTAGCCTTTTACCGTTCTAACCGACCAGGGCGGTAACTTATAACTTTAATGTAATCAATATAATTTTTTTTTTCTTAGAGGAGTTAGTTGAGTAGCCAGTTTTGTTATATATGTAGAAAAGTTGTTTGTTATTGTTTTACATAATTTTTGCACAAGTTCAGCATAGTGAATCGGAAAGATGGGTCACCTGCTGCGCAGCGCGCTTATCATCGGACTCGGCAAAGACGACGACGGTGAGTTTACTCAAACTACGAGTATACCTTCTATGTATTTTTGTTACGGGCAATTAATTGTTGTTTGCTAATACTACGACGTAATTCATATTGATGGATTTATATATGCAGGGTAGCTTATCATGCGGTTTCTTATTTATACGCTACATATATATCAGAAATATGGTATAGGTACGTGTTATCCTATCCTACTAATATTATAAATGCAAAAGTTTGTGAGGATGTATGTATGGTTGGATGGATGACTGTTTGTTACTCTTTATATATACAGTTTATACATCAGAATAACATAGGCTACAATTTATTTTATGTAATTTTGGTCGTAATATAACGATACATGTCAATTAAGTCGAAAAAGAATCTGCCCTTCGAGAGCTATCTTGGCGTACCCATAACCATTGGCTTGCCTTAACCATTGGAGTTACACAAAGATGTTGTACCATAGGATTGTTATTTCTAAAGAAAAGTCCCGACAGCATATTATTAACTTCTATAACTAAGTTACTATATTTTATATGTAAAAAAAAATTAATGTAAATTAAAAGGTGCATTTTAAAAATTATTAGACAAGCATATTAATCTCTATGAGTAAAAGTTATTCCATCATCAAGAAAATGTAACGGAGATAAATTTCGTCCTTTACAGTTTTGAAATGACTGACTGAATATATTTTAAATAATTGCAAGCGGGACAAATTGGTAGATACAACGATGTCACATAGATTTGTTTGTCCCGCCTGCAATTATTTAAAATATATACATTGTGTATTGCATGCGATTTAATTAAATTATAAAGCTTGTTTTCTTCTTTTTAGTCAGTCATTAGCATTTGCAGTCAGGTATTTTGTTCTTTTTTTAATAGTAATTTTTATTTAAGACTTTTTAGTATGAAAAGTCTAATAAAAACAGCAAGATATGTATATATTTAGAATCGCCATTGAGAGGCATTCATTTTGATACCCCACTCGATGGGTTTGGAGGGCAAATTTTTTTCCATCCTCACTTTATGACGTCATAAAGTCGCCATTTTGCATTTTTTATGTACCCAGTGTCACTCGCACTGTCATGATGAATCTAATGATACCTCATATGTTTAAATCCTTCACATCCGTATAGGCCCTAGGAGGAAACATAGAAATCTACATACATACATTCGCCCGAAAAACATAACCCTCCTTCTGCCGCAGTCGGGTAAAAACATATTCTTTCTAAATTATCTTCTATATGTTCCTTATTCTTTTATTTACAATATATATTTGGTTATCGTGCGATCGTGCGTGCGTGATGTGATCATTGCTTTAACGATAATAAAAGCTAAAAGTCACTTACACGTATCTTACATAAGTATCATACCAAATTGACAGGTTGAGTCAAACATGTGATCTCTAGAACTCATTTTCTGACAACATTCTCTAAATAATAAACTAAATCATTAGTCTAAGTCAGCCTTTCCCAAAGTGGGCGATATCGCCTCCTTGTGGGCGCTGTAAAAGACTGGTAGGGCAGCGGTAAAAGACCCAAAAAAAAAATGGGGACGTTGCGTAGAATAGTGGTTTTTAAGTAGGCGACAAAATGGAAGCGCATAAAAATAATTTATTCTTAAAGTTTGGGCGCCCCTGATCTAAGTGATATTCTTACATTTATTTTTTCTTAGAACTTAAAGTAGTATGTGACATGATGCCATCCCTTTGTTACTTGTTATCTAAATTTTTAAACCAAGTTTACTCTTAATATGCTTTTCAATCTAAATTGAGTTTTCAGATAATAGTACACTTACATGATAAATTCATATATAATTTAGATAAAACCCGTGACTTTGATAACAATTTAACATTTCATTTACACAGTATTTAATTTGAGTCATATTTTATTGTGTAAAATTCATTATACTTAATACCTAGTATAAATTATACCTGATAAAGCAATCGCTGAATAAATACTAGAATCTCCATTGTTCTGTAGATTTACTTTTTGCCGTAGACAGACAAAATGATTTAGGAAAACAAGATAACAGATTGTTATGTAGTACCTACATATCTCTTATTGATATAAAAATAAATGATATCATGATACAGAATCCGCTATAATAAAAATCTGGAGATTTTTATTATAGCGGATTCTGGGTATTCCATATTGCCATATTAATAAATTAAAATACTTTGGTCTTATTACTTGACCTATTTTGAATCTGCTGATTGTGTATTTCTATTTTTTTTTTAATGAAAAAACAAATAATCATGAAATACTGGTACCAAACAATTTTTTTTAGTGTCTTAGTTTTGCTAGTGTGTTATTGCATGCGTGTTTATGTGACGTCATAATACTTTGTTTCAAACATTTATCTGATTAAACAACTTTATTAAAGATGATTGCAATTTTTTTTATTTATTTATACTTACACTTGTATTGAACTAATAATAGAACAGTATAACTTTGTCGCAAAACAGTTTTGTCGTTAAAATACATATTTTACGATTATGTCACGAAATGCATAATTTGCTTTTGTTTATCATAAAATATAGATAGGTAACATGTACATGCAACGGGGATATTATACGATACATGCAATCAGTTACTATTTTATGCTGATAATCTGACAACTAATGACCTGTTTGTTTATCAAATTTGCTTACTTCATAGTGCAGATATAGGTATTTAAGAAGCAATTAATAAAAAGAGTTGTGCATTCTGAAGCATTTTTGCCAATAAGTAAATCTACAACATTCAAACTACAACTCTGATCTGCACCAATATTATAAAGAGGAAGATTTTGTTTGTTTGAATCTAGCTAATATCAGGAACTAATGGTTCGATTGAAACAATTATTTCAATGTTAAATTGTGCTTTTATGGAGGAAGGCTACAGGCTACTTTTATCTCGTTATTCTGACGGGAACGGAAGCAATGCGGGTAAAAACGCAGGCTTTCGTTAGTCTTATATAAGTAAGTCGACAAAACTGTGGAATCAACCATCTGCATCGGTGCTCCTGACCCGAAATGACATTGAAACCTTCAAACACGAGTTAAAATTTTCTTGGCTGGTCTTGCAATTATCCATATAAGCGGTAGCGGTGACCATTTACCATCAGGTCTTTGCCCGATTGTTCGTTTATCGTCCTATGTCATAAAAAGTCCTTCGAAATAACTTGCAAAAGTATCAACCACCTTGTTAGCTCTTCGCTGCCTGTGTATCTGATCAATTCACATGAAGTTGACATGAATGTTACGTTCATATACCCATAGCTATTTATCAATAAGGAAATAAATATGTTTAGCGGATCACGTGCCCAACAACGCGAAATTTAAATAGGCTGAGTGCAGTGATATTTTTGATGATTTTATGGATGGATATTATATATATAAGTTGCTTATTTCCTGTTCTTTTGACCAAATTAGCATTGAAGCAGTATTTCGTCCTAAATTATTAGTACTTTGTACAATTTTGTTGATTGCACTTAAATAAAATATTAAAGTATAATTTTATATTTTATTTAGAGGGTATAGTTGTATTGCAGTTCCAAAATGATAAAATGAGTAGTAACCTATAAAAACTAATATGTAAACTGGTCGATATTACTTTTATTTGGGTAAATACCTGCTAAAATTTCAAATGACATCAGTCAATACTTTCCTTACATGAAAATCAATTAATAGAACTAGTATTTTAGGCGGAAAGTTAACTTATAATGTAATGTATAAACATGGGACCATCTTTATTTTGTTAACATCTGTGCATGATTTTAAATATTGAAATAGAGTGCTAAAAACGAACACCACACAATATGAAGCCTCGCTAATAGGGGTGTATTAGCATCACTCACTACGCAACCGTTGGCAACATAATACCGCCATTTCTGCTATATTATCTGTGCTGAGACGAAGATATTTGTGATTTGTGCAAATTTCTACTTCTGAAAATGCATGGATTATTTAGAGGCATTTCCGTGAGTTATATACATGTGTTTGTCTTTCTGCTTTTTATATTACTTTATATATTTTACGCCGTTCCATAAAGTTCTGCAAAATATATAGCAAAGGCCAATTATAATATTACCTTCGTAAACTAAATCATGTTGTTTAAATTCCTTGTAAATGTAAATAAAAGCTTGAATGTAAGTAGCTATATTTAATATTTGTTGAAATTGTTTTAGATTTATATTTTTCTGGCCTAGTTTTAGACATATAATATTATTACCGGCTTGCCTTAACATAATAGAAAATATTATATCATCTCTTGTATATTATTAAATAGAAAGTTTATTTTACCATCCAGCTATTTCCACTCGCTTTCCTTGTTTCTGTGGAATAAATTATAGCCAATGTTATGCATTGATAAAGTATTTTTCTAACAATGGATATCTTCTTTAATCGAACAAGTACAAGTATATATTTTCAAGATTACCCTCTATACAAGCCCAATAAAATTACTTTATATGATATTTATTCTAAGTATTTATTAATGCCGTTAAGGACTTGCGTCATCAGATATTAAAACATATTTAATTTAAAAATTATTTTACAATCTGAACTATATACTGTAACATTTCTTAAAATTTGTTTCTGGATCTCAAAACATAATAATAGTTTAAATGTGAATTTCATTGTGACCATGAACATTTCTATGAAAACTTTGGAAATGATTATTTTCAGTTTTCCAATTGTTAAAACACTTATTTCGTGTATTTTATAGGTTAAAGTAACCAAAATATTAATTTTTGGCTTACTTAAGTACATGTACATCTACTTTATATATTTTGACGGCATGTACAATAGGTGGTTGCACAAACAAGATCGTTACAAATGCTATTTATTATCTTAATATGTTTTATTATAAAAAGAAGTAGCTACTATGGCGAATACATGATGCCAATTATGATTTATTTATTGAGGTTAATTCATGTGGAGTCACATGAGACCATTTAAGTTGGAAAGCTGTGGTATCGATCCCATTACAGCGAGGTCAGTACAAAAATGCTGCCGTGCAGATCGTGCAGAACCATTTTTTAAATCGAAATAATATAAAAGGACTTATCGTGAACATATTATTATAATAATCATGATGTAACATGATTTATTGTTAAACACATTTTTAACAATTTTTATCCGACTGCATGATATATTATTAAGTACAAGCCACAATAAGACATGGGGTTTTAAAACCTTATGCTAATGTGTAACCTTATGTCCATTTGTTCGCTTGAATACTATGATTAAGATTTAATAGCTTTTTCCACTGTTGCTCCTTTGACCCCCAAGAATAATTTTCTTATTTGTGCCCTCTCAAAACTCATTTCAGTTTACACTCGCCTCGGGGATAAACGCTCCGCAGATATAATCACTGAGACACCTATATTCACTTTATTTAAATTGATCAAGTTTTGATCGGAATATTACACACTTACAGATTTATTATATGTATCTATAATAGTTCAAAAGTATGTCTATTTCATTCTCCAGCCCTTCAACTATCTCCACATAAAAAAATACACTAATCCGTTGCACTGTTTTGACGTGAAACGCGGATAAACAAACAAACGCACTTTCCCATTTATAACATTAGTGTAGTATGGATTCAGATTCAGACCATCGGGAACGATCACGTTTTAATCTTAGATATAGTCACCACACCTATGTTCAGATTAACCATTAGTATACTGATGTTGTGTTTTATTGGAGACTAGCTATGCCCGCGACGTCGTCCGCGCGTAACTACTATTGTCAATATCTGGTTCTAAGCGGCTTATCAAAATGAAACCTTTGCTATATTTTAAGTTAGACCTTCTACGGTACAACTATGAAAACCGCACCCGTACAGTTTTTGTGTGATGCGAGTACAACATACAGACAGACAACAAACTAAAACAATAGTTTTAGCTTCTATAGGCTCTATAAAGGTGCCCTATATACTTACTCCTTTCTTAAATATCCCTCATGTACAGACATTGCTTGGTTACAATTTTATTATATGTATAGATGATATAATCATCCTCATGTACCAATAACCATTTTGTCGCCGCTTTTGTTTATTTTCATTAACGAATAATTATGTTTTAATAAATAAAACTACGTTTAAAAAAACCGACTTCAAATGTGCGTATAATACACAAGTACTAAAAAGAATAAAATAATAATAATTAGCGTTATTTTCAAACAGTGCGTAAGTAATTGTTATATATATATTCTATATTTTATCACCGCTTGAAGTCGGTGCCTCTTATTAACAGCAGCGCCATCTAGTAATAACGATTGAAGTATAATTACTCCATTTTACTAGATTTACGGCATTACAAAGGCACCGACTTCAAGCAGTGA
>JADGIL010003812.1:1036-15803 GCA_020352625.1 Cactoblastis cactorum
TTTATACGCTCTTTAAGGTTCCGATGTCATATTGGTCCAGAAATACCGTGCAGGCAGTTCGTTCCACAGTGTCAGTGTATCGTATTAATCATAAAACTTTCTACTTTCGTGATAAGTAACTTTTATTTATAAAATTAAAATTTTATAAATAAAAGTTACCTATCATCATCGTATTCATAAAGATACGTATCATACATCCCATTTATAAAGTTTTATGTGTCAATGAAAGCTGAAATTGTTAACTTTTATATTGCAACAATGACTAAAAACGAGATTATACTGAATGCAAAATGAATGTTCTATAAAAACGTCCCTTATTAAATAAAAGGACACAAATTTACAGTTAAAGTAAATTTATAATATGGCCGACCAAAATCCAATAAACAAAAAATAAAAATATTGTGATACTTCCCAAAAAATGCACAAGATTTCATGTATTAACTGTTAGTTTGACTGATCTTAAGTCATAATACTTACACGAAATGATAGCGTGAATATAGTAGTTAGTAAGGCTGTCGAACTGTCATAACTTGCCATTTACACTTACCATTTACCATTTACATTGATCTTTTCATAAATCACTGTGTAATGGTAAATGTTGAACAAGAAACTTTACGGTTTCATTCGCATTGGCTTCTTTGTTTATTACGGGATATAAAAATAGCCTATGACGTTTTTAGGCAATTACTAAATTAATGATGATATTAAAGAATTTTTGAAATAGGACCAATAGTTTTTAAACGTACAGACATACTCAAAAGGATAAAATTCGAATTCATCACACCAAAATTACGTAATAATATACTTTCGACAACGTTTTTAGTTTCTTTTTTTAACTCTTCAAGTGGCCAGTACGTGCGTTATAAAATATGTATATTTAAAAAAACACCCTGTTTATAACCGTTTACTTAATACTTGAATATGCTAATTGAAACTGGTGCTGGAACTTAGAATGAGCAGCACAAATATTTGGAGTAACTGTGTCGCAAAATCAAATTCGTTGACCTTACGTCGTCGACAAGTGTGGTAGGATGGATGCATTTGTGTGTTGCTGGAGTTAAAAAAGCGAGTAGTTTATTATATGGCTATTAAATCAATCAATATCTGTGGGTTCATGGGAATTTCAATTGATATTTGTTCAACATGGCCTGTTTCATTTTGCTTTGTCCATGATTATACAAACAACTTTAATTCCAAATTAAAGTCACTGACTAAACGGTTATCATACATTTGTTACAAGTCGGGGCCACGACCGTTTTAAACCACAGTTAACGGTAATGAAGATATTTTATAATACATGCTTTTTTAACCTATACATGTTTCGTGGTTTTCGATTTAAAATGATAATAAAAAAATTATGTTATATCAACCTTGCAAAGAAGTGTCAGACTTTGAATTTTCCGTGAATACTAACAGAATTTTGATATGAAAATATTTGGCTTTGTAGAGTCAGTATGTCAGATTCTAATGGTTATAATCTTAGTAACAATCATAGTTATAGAAAACCCTTTTTTCTAGTTTGAAGTGTAATTAATAAAAATAATTATAAATGATTCAATACCAATTAAAAAAAATTACAAAGCGTTTTCAATTTATTCTCAATATATATTATGTATAATATAACATTATCTGTCATATCTATCTCTGTCTGCCAAAGAGGCACTTATCAAAATCATGAAATTTTGCATAAAAATAGTGTATTAACAAACCGACTGTCACATACATACAGACACGCCGCTCGACTGTGTGAGTGTTAGAGACGCAGCGCCGCGAGAGAAAGTCCTCGGCTCATTCACAACGCGCATACAAATATTTGTGGACGCCTACAATACCGAAAACGGGTTTAGACCTTTCTAGGTTTGGTCGTAGTACGATACGAACAGACTGTAATGACGAAAATCTTCAAATTTCCATAATGTTTAAAAATATAGTATATAATTAGTTGAAATCAAACGCACTCAAAACTAAAAAAAAAAGTATATCCATATATACTAATTGTGATAAAAAAAAATTTTAAAGGCGATCACAAAATTACTGAATTGTTGAAACTGAAAAATATGATTATCACGCGAGCGAAGCCAAGGAGGATGTCTAGTTTTAAAAAAACAAGCAACAATATAAAAATTCGAAAACATTCTTCAAAAACCTATAGACCAGACTGGAAGTTTTTTTGTGTTCAATATTGTTAACAACTTGTTTATCAAATACACTGTTATAAACACTATAAACATAACACTTTTATTAAAAATCTTTAAAAATTTCCAATAATAAAATTTTGTTCTTATGAAAAGATTCTAGTATATTGAAAATTACGAAAGCTCAGAGTCGCTTCTAATTTTTAGATATTTTTGTCATGCTCCAAATATTGCCAAAGTGAACATGTTAATCCGTTTATGTTCGTTATACGCTAATGCAAGCCAGAAGCTTATTGAGCAAATAGTCTACGGTTCGAATTTTAATCA
This sequence comes from Cactoblastis cactorum, assembly GCA_020352625.1. Lineage (NCBI taxonomy): Eukaryota > Metazoa > Arthropoda > Insecta > Lepidoptera > Pyralidae > Cactoblastis > Cactoblastis cactorum. The sequence continues at coordinate 3,499 of JADGIL010003812.1, forward strand.
TTCTGGTACAAATGAGAAACAAGAAACAAAGTAGGGAGTGGGATAGAAATTGGCAACTATTGCCATACGCATGTGAGTAGGTATATCTGTAAATATAGTATAGTAATTACATAAGCATAATATGTAACAACATTAAGCTTATCAACATTATAGGTATTATGTGTCAATTAGAGGATTGTTATCTATACATATAATAAAATTATAACTGAGCTATGTCTGTACATGGGAGATATTTTAGAAAAAAAAATATATATTGGCTCTTTATAGGACCTATAGAAGTTTACCTATAGTATGTTTGTACGCGCATCACACAAAAACTACCGAACAGATTGTGATAAAATTTAGCACAGCGATGGACTATGACCTAGATTAAAAGATAGGCTACTTTTTATCCCGGAAAAATGTACGGTTCCCGAGGGATATAATTTGTTGTAACCAAGCAAGTGGCTGACAAGATATAATATCCATTAGTCGAGTTGTGATATTATTAACATTTTTAAAGCAATTGTTGGTTTAATATTTAGCACAAGATCTCCAAAACTGGCAATTAAACAAAAGCTGATCTAGCCGTGCTAGTCTTCCTGCAGTAAAAGTTAAAAATACTTTTCATAGGCGATGGACCTGTACTATATTTGAATCTCAATTCCACTAACAAAGAAAATAGTTCCTGTTGATGTTATAATGTGATTGATTTCAAAATGAATACTTAGAATATGAATTTCGTAAAATGAATCATTAACACCTACACCTATCGCACCTAATAACGTTCTTGGGAATGTTTACGGAGTGGTTTGCAAATCTTCAATTCTCACATCTTTTAGGTACAGAACTTTTAAAACAAAGCAAGCTTAAGTTAACTGAACGATCTTATTTCTACATCCTGGCAGTTTTAGTGAAAGTTCTACTCAATATTTAAAAAGACAAAGTATGTTTGAACACATTTCGTCAATTTTATATTATAAGATGTTTTATTTAAACATATTTGTATGTAATCAATCTTTCTTATGACTGCGCAATTTGAAATGGATATTAATAGTCTGTAAACATTGAACTTGATCTGGGTATATAATTTTAATTAACGATGCATATTTTTTTATGTAATAAGGTAACTATTTGTAAATTAGCCTTCAGGAAGTTTAACTTCCTTATATGTGTACATATACCATTATATACTCGTTTTTACGTAATGAATTATAATTGACTACATGAAACAATATATCATGTGGATTTGGCATGTTAATTAGTCATATAAATAAGGTAAATAAGGATAAAAAGTTTTATATTAGTCATCGAAGTCCAGGTCATGATTGGCTCATATTTATTTCATAATTATATAAATATAACGAAATTGTTTTGTGCTTTACTATTTAGTTCTACTAAAGTTATAGAGTGCTAAGGCTGTAACGTATTGTTACTTGGTAAGTATTTTACGTCACGATATCAATTACTTAAAGCGCGTTTACATACATAACCTCAAGTGAAAGTATAGGACCGGTCCCCATACTAATGTTCAAATTGTTTAAGATTCTGCCTTCACACATGCAGTGCCCACACTTTTCTCCGTCGAGACATGGCCACTCAGTAAATAAGCTGAATAAATTAATGATCGAAGTGTACCAACCCCTTTTTGTCATAGATTATGAACCAATATTGATGTCAACATATAGTATATCTATATCGAGTTTTTGTTTAAGGTGTTCAAATTTATGGTTTTAGCGACTTCTGTATGATTTTGTATGACGAAAGGTTAACCATTTAATGGGGTATTGTAAAATTCATGTAAATCTTATATTTCTTCCTAAATGTTCCTAAAAGTCTGTGTTAATTTAATTAATTATTTTTAGTTAATTTTAATACATAAAAAGTAGATATATACATACTTAGAAATAGTCTAGTTTTGTCAGATGGAAGGTTAAAGACAAGGAAAGGTTAACTTTTTTAGAAAGGACATCTAAGAATACGTCCGTGATACAGAATGGAGCTTTCACCTCTCTGCAAGTTCGGTGATCTTTGGCGGCGGCAGTTGCCATCACTACTTTCCTTCCCTGCGTGTGACGTAACTCTATAAAAGAGTGTGCGGTGAAGACGCCGCCGCTATACCGTTTCCGTTCGCCAAGCACGGCCACAGCGTCCCAGCCACGGATCAGAAGGACGCGGGCGGAACCCTTCCGCCGACAAGTGACAGTTCGTCAAAAGGTGAAGTGTCAAGGATACCAGTGCATGTGTTCTTGTGTTCGTGTTAGTGATGTGCTAAAGTGTCAGTGGCCGGTAGATGGTGTCATTAAAGGTGATGTTTGTTTCAGATACGAGATGAGGTCGTTATTCTTGTTAGCGGCGTTGTGCTGCTTAGTGTTTTCGGCGTATGCCAGCCCTATAGCGCGGTCTGAGGAACAGGACAAGGAGGTGGCGAGGCAGTCGGCAGCTGCGTCCGCGGTCACACCTGCCGCCACTGATGATGACGATGATGACGACGACGACGATGATGACGATGAAGACCTCGACATTGACGACGCGTTAGCATCAGGTATACATTCTCATTCATATAAATTTGTCTAATTACAATACAGAACTTTATTTTTGTATCAATGAATTGATTAGTTGTAAAGTTTGTCTTGTTTTGAAATGGAGCTTTTTGGTTTTGTCTACAGAAAACAGGTTGGTATTTTTAAACTTTCTACTCGTATATTAGTGACCTACGTCTTGTATGTACCACTTAAATGTGAAGTTATAACGGTGAAGTATAAAGTAGCTCGTGAAATCTTGCTTTTACAAACCAAGCATTTAAACCGAATCGCTATGAATGCTACTTATTAACTTGATGCAAAATTTATGATATATTGCCCATAAACACTTGAGTAACTGCATAATATAGGAAGGTTAGGTTGACTTGTTACTTTATGTTATAATAAAAATCACAAAATTTATATCATGGCATAAAGTTATGATTTCAAACGTTCCTTAAACTTTATCGTATAAGTGGACATATTGTGAGAAAATTGCTATATACGATCATAAATTCTTCAAGAAGTGCAATAACTAGTCTCATTTCATTTCATGTTTTTTAATATTAACTTATAAATCGAGATTTATTCAAATCCAAAACCTGTAATGTTCCGTCGGTGAGCATTTCTAAGAATCAGAACGCGGTGGGGCCAATGTGGAATGTGAGGCGGCCAGCGTGACAGCTGCTCTCAATCACTAATTAAAACAGACTCAATCAGAGAAATTTTCGCTCCCCTGCTTTCTAGAGGAAAGCATCGGCTCTGGACGTCACGCACTGTGGCGTGCGGCGCTCACCGATTAACTGTTTGTTTAACAGTCCATTTACTTTTAGGTGTTAATGACGTTAAGCGCCAGCTCCAATTTCACGAACGGATTTACAGAGTTATAGAGTTTTTTATTATGTAGAATAGGCATTATCGTAATAGATTAGTAACTAACATGTTAGTAAATATACATATGATATTTACGAATAAATTTTGTTGTAGATGATGACGATGACGACGATGATGATGATGACGATGAGGAGGCTGATGATGACGATGATGACGAAGACTATTTGGAGAGATTCTTCGACGATATCTTAGGAGGCGGTGAGTGTGACAAACGATTTGAATTCAATATTTTGGTGCATAATTATTTGCAATATATCTCTACTATATTTCGTTTCGTCAACAGAAGACGAAGACGACGATGATGATGAACCATCAGCCGTTCAGCCCGTGGTCGCCCCAGCCGACACTGTTGCTGCAGCACCCGCTGCGCCAGCCGTAGAAGAAGCTGCCGCCGCGGTCGAGGAGACTGACGCATCGGAGAACGAAGCCGTTCCAGATGGCGAAGAAGATGCCGTAGCCGGTCAGAAGGAACCTGCTAGCGCCGAGGTCGAGGCTCCCGCAGCCGAGGCCGCGCCCGAGGCGGACGCCGAGGACGATGATGATGATGACGATGATATCACAGACGCGCTCGACCCCGAGGACGACGACGACGAGGAGGAGGATGAAGACGACGACGATGATGACGACATCAGTGACGCCCTCGGCAGGAACATCTCCGCCAAGCACCCACGTGAGTCTAAAAAGCTGAAGGCGAGCATCGCGGCGCATGCCAAAAAGACTGGGAAAAAAGCGAATCACATCGGAAAACTAATTAAAACCAAAGCAAAGGTCGCCGCAGCCGCGCCCGCAAATGCGGAACATAAAAAAATCAGATAGTGAGTTGGCCCGCCGAAGCCATGGCCGAGCCACGCCACCAAATCCACCTGAGAGGCCCCACGGTCCCCTCCTTTAGCTTAGCTATTTATTGACTATTTATTTATTCTATTAATTTATTTAATTTATTAAGTGAGTGTGTATGATGTGTGAAAGTGTTAGCATGGAACCGAGAGAGTTAAAAGTTAAATTAATGTCTAGATCATGTCACACTGGTCTCGTGGCAATTTATTTGAAATAAATCTGTTGTTATAAATTTATTGTGTGAAATTTTTTATCGTACCTTCGAGATTACTTGTGCGTATTCAAACAAGTATACGTCATGAATCTGAAGCTTGCAATACATCGGTCAAATTTCTAGTTGATTCAACGATATTTTGTCAATTAATCAAGTGACATTATCTAGTGATATTAATTTAATCTTGTTTGTATAAATAAAGGTATACTAGTCAGCATTAGGTATTTATGAATATTCCTCATACCTCTACCTTTAAGTATTAAATACGTTTATATATACATATATATATTTATATCCCTTGTTATATCATACAGTTACATAGCAATATTGTATATGTAGAGATTAAAAGTAGCTATAATAACTAGCCTTTTGACCGATATATCCATTTATGACTAACGCACAACCGATCTCTAATCCTTTTCCTATCATCTTCCGAACGGTAAAATGCATTGAACAAGATTCTATTAAATGATAGAAGGGAGCGGACTGCCGGCGATAGCCATATAGAAACGACCGGCGCGGGCGCAGCAAGGTGTCTCGAGGAGGAACTAGTCCGGTGTCGATGTATGTATGTTAGGGGGTCTGTCGGCGCTACGTCCGTACTTTCCCGGCCGCTCCGGACAATGACCCCACCCGATCTCATCTACAACCTTGACACTTTCTTTAACCTTGCTCAGCCACCCAATATCGACCTTGATGGAAATCATTACTTTTCGACATAATCCGGTAGAAAGTAAATTGCACCAGATGTTTACTCTCACTCGATGACGAATTCGTCGCGAAATTTGCGTGTCGAATGTCCGGCTTAGTGAAAATGAGATAATGAGATGCGAAAAGAGAAATTTTAAATGTTTGTCGTCGTGAAATGTAGGGAGAGTCGCGAGGAGTCATATTCGACCTAAATGGAACTCGTTTGTTACCGGCTTTTTACACACCTGTTTTACTGGCAATGTTTGCTTCCTTTCACGGAAATGAAAATCATATAAAAGTTTGATCAGTCGTGTAGGTTTAAATTGGACGATATTAATGCAACAAACAATGATATTAGTAGGAAGATAAACAATAAAATGACATAAGTAACTTATACAACGTAGCTTGAAATTGATATATCAGATGCAATCTATCCATTAACAATGTCGCATGACATTGGAATAGCGAAGCTTGGAAATAATAATGGATGCCACAATTAGATTTCTTTGAATATTGGCTTACCGGCACGCGGTTTCTTTTACGTGTGGAAAATAGAAAATCCACCGTTGAGTGGACGTATTAATTGTAACTGTGTATTAGAATTCAAGCCGGGTTCCTACCGGCCGGTACTGTTAGCTCGCGTGCCGAAGCGACGTGGATCGAATTAGGTGTAGTTATTCGGTCGTATAATTACAATGTTAGAATGGATGGATACCTCCGATATGGATACCTCGCATGATGCCGATGTAGTACAAAACACAAATTAGTCGACAGGAGTTTCGATGCCGAAAGAGAAATCAATACTTTATTTATATTTTTCTATACTTATGACGACAATAAAATAAACAGTAAATATGATATGGTTTTTGATGGGAAAGTTAATTTAAAACGATATTCGTTCATAATATCAAATCAACTTCTAGTTAAAATCTGCTAACAACGAGATTATCTTGCTCTCATCGTCTTATTTTCTTTTATTTTTAATTTGTGATTTCAACGGCCGTCAGTCGAGTATGCATCTAGGTCGTGAAGTATCATAAGACATGGATGTTTTATTAGAATATGATATTTTTAAATAATTAGGTTAAGTATAATATTTCCTAATTAAATAACAGGAAATAGGTACTCGTATATAAAATTAATATTATGGATATTTACTATAGTAGATACATTCACTAAAAGTTTCGACTAGTTTAGAAGATTTTGTGTGTGAGTTTACTATGCACATGATAATATAAAGATATGATGATCTTGGGAAAATAATAGAAAAATTACAAATGAATTGATCGCAGTGACCATAGTTATTAATAAATACCTACAAGGGTCTAAAATATTGCTCATATTATGCATCAATTAATACTTCAGGCAGACTTGCATTTTAAAGCTAAAGTTTTGATTACCGTTAGTACAGTTCGGTTAAACGGCTACTAGTTTTTGCCACTAAATGGCATTAAGTACTGATAAATCTAATCTAATCACTATTCATGAATATTTTCATGATCTTAATTCTTAAATTTATATATTTTATCTACTTATAGGAAGCTAATATCCACCATCGGAAATTTCATTCTTTTATTTTATTAATTACTTAAAAACCAACAATATAGATCCTCTATATCTTCAAGCATGAAAGCTGACGTTGAATATTAACATAAAAGATAGCAATTTTTTTTAAATAGCATCATGTCTCTGACAGGCGCCCTGAGTGAACCAACAAAGAAGGAACCAGTACCAGCCATCTACATCGTGAAGTACAACCGTTTCGTCGACAATATACTGGAGAAGATGAACGATATCCTGAGAAAGTCTTACGACCCAGTCAGCGTCAAACTCCAGCCCATTGACGCATCAAAGAAGTCCAGCAAAACCAAGGATAAGAAAAAGAATAAGAAGAAGAGTAACAAGACTAAAAGGTTAGTTTGTATTGACCCTCTAGCAACTACGCCTACCTATTCACGGAATAGACATTCTTCCATACACTCGTATATATCTTTATACCTATTTAGTCCTTCTTTTTTAATAATAAGTCATTATATATTAAATATATTTAGGGTCAAATTACACAAATTGAGTTAACCCCAAGACCCAGGCCAATCAGAAAAATATCATTTTCCATCATAACCTGACTGGGATTCAAATCCGGGGTCTTTTGGTTGAGAAGTAAGGACTTTACAATTGCGCCAGCGAGGCCGTCTATTAGATTATTATACAATTACATATACCTAGTTATAATATTATTATTTTTATAATGTTCTATTTTGACGTTAGGTAGGCGATAGGTTGTAAATATTATCCAAAACTTTGAGAAAATGATTAAATGTTGTATCTTCGTTGTAATCATTTGATAGCAAAAGGTAAACTGAATACTTTTCAATGAAGTTGTGTTGCTTAAGGGGTTTTAAATAATGACAAAAGTAAGATGAGAATGATGCCTGATAGTAAATTAAGTACGCAGAAAGAGCCTTGTAACATATGTATTTTTATCAACAGGAAATCTACTCACAAGAAGAAGAAGAACAGTGCACGCACTCACTCAGAAAAGAATAAAGATAAATTAGAGCAAGTGTCTACTCAAAACCCGGACGTAGCCACACTAAAGAAAGTTGATGATATCAAGCCAGAGGAATCAGTTAAGACTGTTACTGAGCAAATGTCCATTGATGCTTCGGAATCTAGGGCTATTAAAGAGAAAGAGAGTACGAAAGCTAAACCTACTACAATCAGGACAAAACCTCCAGCGAAACAAACTAAGCCCAAGCCAAAACCCAGCCCACCGCCTAAAACCACAACTAAGAAACCAGTAGCAACAAAGAAAGACAAAAATAAGCTTAAGTCTGACAAGAATAAGCCTAGAGCGAAGGGAACCTTGTACGGTTTGTCGTCTTTGAGAAGAGTTGGAGATGTGGCCGTTAATATTATGTCAGATCACACCAATGTTAAAAGCAACTTTGCCGTAGGACCTCTCATTTTGCGAGTTGAGAAAGAGGTATGTAATGCTGTTAGGTAATTTGTATTTTTAATTCCATCAGACGTTAACAGCGGGTTTGAGGGAATTAATCATTTATTCGATTAGCGACACGCCCCCGTTTACGTACGGGTTTAAAATTGTTACTCGTGAATCACACTATCTATTAAAAACCACATCATAAATACAGTGTATGACGAATAATACAAATTAATTTGCTAAGCGTGGCCTTCGAGTAAAAACCGATGGAATTGTCACATGTATTTGATTACAAGAAAAAGATTATGTTGGTGGTAAAGTAACGATAATAAATCCTTACCAGGTTGGTCGTGGAGCTAAGAAAGAGATCAAATCGGCGACAGCCACCACCGCAGAGATGACCGGGAAACTGACGCTCAGGGTTAACAACCAGGGCGTTGCCACTCTGCATTCTATCAAAGTACTTCAGCCTAAACAGGTAAAATATCGTTAGATATAGCAAATACATCTAATATATAGTTATCATAGGATAACATTTCAGAAACTATAAAAATAACCTGTTTTTGTTCACCCATATTTTGTGAAATCACTAAATTTTGTAATTCCAATTCAATTGACATTTGAAGATAAACAAATATTAAAAGGGAGACAAATTCTATATGATTAAGCAGTAACTTACACTGGTGGTTACCAAATAGCACAAAGATTAGGTATTATTGCTTTCGTGATTTTAGAGTAGATAGCAAACTTCGATATTGTTATGGTTTCGGTATAAAGCGAACTTTGGTTATTTTCTTTACGTCTTATAATGTTATATATTATTTCTCAAAGTACCCTCACAAAATGTATTGTTTGCAATATCTATAAGTACTGTACGCAAAACAATAAATAAAACACAAGTTACAGTTTTAATGATTACATACAATAGCGGACTTATCCCATGAAAGGATCTCTTCTAGTCAACCAGCGATAGACTGATATAAGAGGTAGAAGATAGTACGTATACGAAATAGAGAGAAAATACTCTAAATATATTGTCGAATTTCTCATTCTTATGAGCGATTGACATCTTTATTCTGGCGGATTATAAAAAATCTTACATCAGAACAAAGTTTTACCCTCGATATTGCAATTACCTACTTGTGTATGAAGTAGTAGTATTATTTTGCAAGTATGAAACTTACCTATATTCCAATTGTTTTAGGTGAATGTGGACAGCAACCACGAACGTACTAGGGAACTGGTATGGAGAAGAAGCGCAAGAATTGCGCACGTGGTTTCCGAGAAACTCCTCACAGCCTCTAAACCTATGTTCTACAACCAAAACGTAGAACAGTAGTGTTCTTATAAATAAGAAACAGTAGGCAGTTATGTCGGCGAATGGTAGATAGATATGGCGAATTGTATAGTACTGAATTCTGCATTTATTAGAGTACGTTTTAGATAAGGAGGGGAAAATTACAGGTATTTTTGCGAGACAATCTTAAGGGTTTTTTGGTTCTAGAGATATGTAAATATACAGGAATATCAGAATAACAGACTGGGGTTTTTGAGTCAGAATATTTTTCTGTACTAGTTTGACAACGATACTCATATATAATAGTCAGAGAGTGCATTTATTATTTGTAGAAAGTTCACTTATAATTTGTAATTTATTGGTGCTAAGGTAACAGTCATGCATTTATTTGTGTATAAAATTTATTATAGATACGAATAAATTAAATAAATTATTTACAATTGTTGTTTTATTTGCTCTATAGGATGTAATCCGATGTCCGCGAAATATGTAGTAAAATGACATAGCAGATATGCAAATTTAAGTTTTTATGGGTACCTTCTGGAAGAGAAGTGAATAAAGGAACAGAGAAAACCAGCTAAAATAAATAAACAAAAAATAAAACAGTTTTTTAAAATTCAGCTTTAATTCTTATTAGTACCTAGTACTTAATGAAAATCACAATTTAATCGTATATTTACTTAAATTATGGTAAATTGAACTGGTACATGTATTTTACGTAGCATTTACTGCATAAATATCCGAATCATTGGTAATATGGTACTATTATTCTACATAATAATTTTCGATAAGCCGCGACACACGCAAACCGGAAGCGTCGCGGACGCGGAGCGGCGGCGGACGATGGCGTGCTAGCGCGGCCGAAGCGGTAGCGAGCGGGGGTAAACGCGGCCAGGTCATGCCATGATGAAAGCATATTATAGCTTCACTGAAGAACATATTGCTTTAAATTATGTAAAATATAAAACTTCTAAACGTCAAACTTAGCTTATGAATGCCTTTGGAACGCGCTCGCACCCGCCCTGCCCACGCATTGTTTCTGTAATTTCCCATACAAACATAAAACAACGACATGCCTTCGTTTTGTGTGTGTGGCAGCTTTGAGAGTGCCAAATACTTCAGATCTATAATTCTGACTTATTATGATTTTTTGAAATTGTCAAAAGTGATTTCTAAAATCATTTATATCCAATTAATTCTATTATTTTTCTTCAGAGAGAGAGAGAGAGTAAAAATAGAGAGATTGGATTTAAAAACACACTTAAATATAAGAATCATTATGGCTATAAAGATTATATTAAATGATTGAGTGATACATCAAATGTGAGAGAGATAAAGAAAAATACAGACAGTAAAAGAGAGAGATTCCTGTTTTTAGTTTAAATCCTCCGGTTAAATAAGAAAAAACTAAATATTTTTTTTATTCATCATGACTATTTAAAAGTACATACTTAAACAAAGGATAAAGTGTATGAGTACGTATTTTAATGTGAACTTTATGGGCGATTTCGGTTTGATAAAAATATATGAATGAATACATTGTCTGAATCTTATTGTTGTTTTAAATAACATTACAGTGTCTTTGGCTAGCTTAAGTACTATTTCCGTATATAATGCACAATAATAATAGAATTTATAAACTATCAAGCTTGTAGTATTAACATTATTAAGTACATGATTGTTTCGGACTGGTTTTGGAGTCGTATATTTTTAGCTAGAGCCCGCTTTAACAAAAACATAAACAAAAAGCTCATGGCGAATAAATCAACTAAATTAGTTTTATTGATTTAATTCCGTTATTTGTGCTTACAGTGCCGCGTCTATGTAAAAATACCTGGACTCAAACTAATAAGGCCAATAAGAAAATTTTGCCATGTAAGTTCGTTAACAACCTGGCGTATTCTTAGTAGCATTTTAATTGTTTTAGTCCGGGATCTGCTACCTAGACTTGAATGATTTGGTGAGGTTTCTGGTTTTTAACACAGAGCAACAACCACCTGACCTCGGCAACGCAAAAAGTATGTTCATTTAAATTAACAGATATTACACAAATAACAAAAAAAATAAAATTAATTATTATAAACCATTTGACCAAACTTATGTTTCACACATTCTTTAAGAATAATACGATGAAAAGGTTTTAACTTATTAGTAAAAGAATACGAACATATTACAATAGCATAGCAACTTAGACAAAATTTATAACTATTTGGACTTCAGACTAAGTAATAAAACTTACTTTTGGTACTGCACAACGGTTTCTAAAGGATTAATTAAATATACTTGTACGCTATGCTGAATTTGTCCTTGTATATAGTTCATTTATTTATAAAAACGTCACGTGTCATTGACTTCAGATTCATAAGATTTAGATGTCCCGTTCTGTTGCAGAAGCGGGATGCTGTTTGTGTTTTTGGAAATAACAACTTCGCTAATGTCGTCGTGTTGCCGCACCGACTCGTAGTTGGGGGGTGGAGTGTTATGTCCATCACTGGGGCTGATCATTGGTATTTGACCTGTAAGTTCTGGAACGAACAGATTTTTTAAATATAAATTTTTTGCCAAAAGTTTATTTGTTACTATTTTATTGCAGTCATCAGATAACGTGTTGATTAATCAAGTGAAAGAATATAGCCTCTGCCTAATCCTACGGGAAAAAAGCAAGATCTTGTTTATGGAGGTGTTGATAAATTCATCTACGGAGAAATAAACACAAAAAGATTTTTTTTTATATGATACATCACAAACACAATAAATACGTGTGGCCGTCGAGTCTTACGACTCTTTGCTCTGTCTACCCTGTAAGTGATAAAGACGTGATACTGTGTATCATACATGTACACTCACACACAAATACAAATTGTTATGGATTTCGGTAAGAATTTGTGTATATCTTAATAATCTTAAATAAATAAACGACCGTAGCGA
>JADGIL010003814.1:0-14951 GCA_020352625.1 Cactoblastis cactorum
TGCAGCATGAATGGGCCGGCTCGTCCGGGGAAGTACCACACTCCCACAGAAGACCGACGCCTCAATGGCGGCTAACAGCCGCCATGCTCTGTCCGGTGAGTGGGAGAGCCGGAGGCCCAACTTCTCCGCCTTCCCCATTTGGGGAGTTATGTAATTGTAGTAAAGAGAGAAATTATGTAATTCTATAACTTATATGAATGTTAATTCATTTTAATCTCACAGTACGTATAGGCAGGAAACATTGATTATATCATAGACATTCATAATAACCATTTTGTTAAGAAATTCCTGAAAAATCTTATAAATGCATCTTTAGGCTATATAATGTACATCAATAGAGAGCTTACATTTACTAATTTACTAATATTTGTTTTTTGTCTTTATCGATATTGTTTTTAATAAGATTTGACCCTCGAAATGAGTTCCCATCAAAATGTAATTATTTTAGGATAAATAAATTATGTGAAAAGTTAAGAGCAGATGTGGCATCGGAAAATAGGTCGAAGGGGTCAAGGTATAGGTCAGCCAAGGGTCGAAAGAGACTCGTCCAGTCATATGCTAAAGTGGAATGGCGATCTTTCATGGGTTAATTTTATAATAAGTAAAATATAAAAAATACGCCATATAGGTACTTCTTTCCAGTGGAAATATGTATTACGAGTGAATAAAAACCAAAATCCTCTCAGAACGATTCAATAACAAACGGAGAAACTAATTATCATCGTCATGTTTACTATTATCGCCATATCAAAAATTTTGTATAAAGGTCTTATGACCGTAACTAATTATAAAATTGTACTAAAGACTTGCAAAAATATGAAACTCATGCTAGCTACTAAATACAACGTAGCATTACTACAAGCTGTTACAACTGCACCTACAAATTAATATGTAAATTATGATGACGAATGATTCCGACGAATGTTAATAATTTAGACTTGGGTAACTTGGGAAAGGGACAACTCAGACAGATGGAGTTCCAAGTAAGTTCGAGACTTGTGTTATGGGATAATAATTCAATGATACTATATATATATTTTATAACAGACATAAATAAACATTAACGACCCAGGTCAATCAGAAAAAGATTATTTTCCATCACGACCTAACCGGGGATCAAACCCGCCACCTCCTGAGTAGTGGCCAGGCACGTTAACCATTACATCACGGAAGTCGTCAAATTGTGTTGAAGCTTATGAAAGTTGTTAATTCTTTATTGAAATACCATTTTTTATAGCAAGACGACGAACGAACACTGGAGCAGATGAGGCGACGCAGGTCGTCGCCATGAGCTAGCGGCATGGGGGGCGAGGGGGCGGGCCGCGGCGCCGCGCGCTGGCACGTGGGCGACTCGCCCCCGCGCGCGCCCATGGGCTTCGCGGCGCCGGCGCCCGCGCAGGACGCGCTGCTCGACCGCGGGCTCGCGCCTGCGCCAGCGCCCGCGCCCGCGGTCGCCAGTCTCAACCTGCAGCGGGCGCATTCCAGGTATTACAACACGTATACTATTTTCAATCTTATTATGGTCAATATTTTTTATTGGCTTCAATAGCACTCTGTGTGTAAGTTGTATCAGATGCCTGAAGATCAATAAATTGGCTTGTAAAGAATTATATATTTTTTTATAAAAATAACATTAAAGTACCTACATCGCTTGTGAAAAGTCCTACGGCGTAGGCGCCATTGCGCAGCCCGTAGCACACATTATCTCTAAGCGCTACGGACATACTGTGCTACGATGCTACGAAGTTAACAAAAACTACCTACGCTTGTATCATAGATGTACGATAAACAACTAGATTCACAATTCCGCTAAAACTGCTCATCGCTTATAAATGACATTAAATGAGCAGACTTCTACTAGTCCCTATTAGTTTGACATGGTTTTAACTTGTACACATTAAGACTTATTTTTTTTATATAATATAAGATTCTGGAAATAGAACTTTGTCGAAATAATCATAGTGATAATCATCTTTATTGAAGTGAGGATGTTTTTTTGTTTAATTTGTTTGGAATTGTGAATCTAGTTCTTTATTGTTGATCGAAGGCTTGCATAAATAAATTTCGTAGAGCATTGATTTTTTTACTTTTCAAATTAAGATGCTGTAATGTAAAGGCGAAAAATATAGTAGAGCAACTAATATCTAAATTGCGTACCTTTCAGATCGATGTCATCGCTACCGCCGGAGCCCTTCATGATGCTCCGCGCGAAGGCGCTGAGCAAGCGCGTGATCATCAATGTGGGCGGCGTGCGGCATGAGGTGCTGTGGCGCACGCTGGAGCGGCTGCCCCACACGCGGCTCGGCCGGTTGCGCGATTGCAATACACATGAGGCCATCACAGAGCTCTGCGACGACTACTCGCTTCAGGACAACGAGTACTTCTTCGACAGGTATGTATGTGGAGAGCATAACATGGGCGGTGCAGTAACAGGTACTATGGAGCACGATGCCTCTGATAAAAAAAAAATTATTAGTACTTATTACATCCTGGTGGTAATGTTTTATTTCTTTACTTTAAATTATGTTTCATGCCTTTTTTCCTAAAGGATTTCATTTTAATAATTCAAATACTGTTCTGTTATTGAAAAATAGAATGAAATACAATTTTTCTGATCATATTTTGACGAGGATTATGTTTTGATTTTCAGGCACCCTAAAAGTTTCAGTTCAATACTAAACTTCTATCGTACCGGAAAGCTACATTTAGTGGATGAAATGTGCGTGCTGGCGTTCAGCGATGATCTCGAGTACTGGGGCGTGGACGAACTGTACCTTGAGTCCTGCTGCCAGCATAAGTATCACCAGAGGAAGGAGCATGTTCACGAGGAAATGAGAAAGGAAGCAGAAAGTCTGCGCCAGCGCGAAGAAGAAGAGTTCGGCCAAGGCACCTGCGCCCAGTACCAGAAGTGGCTCTGGGACTTGCTTGAAAAACCCACGACGAGTATAGCGGCCAGGGTAATGTATCGAACGATCTTGTAGCTAAGCCACAATTAGTCTATATACTAATCGTGTCTCTCTAGGAACGCTGCCAAGGATGCAAATAATTGTGTACGAGAGGTATTACAAACTTTACTACAAGTAGTTTAGTTCACCCTATTGTAAAACTAACAGACATTTCAAATGGAGCAAGTGCACTGCAATATGTTAAAAGTGCAGAGCTGATATAAAACAAGTTCTACGACATGTACTTACCTTTCATTTATTTCACTTATAACATTTTTATACTTAAAATATCACATTCGCTGAACAAGATATCATTTCACTGCACTCCACACTTTATGAGTACTTTGATGCCTAAACTATTAAAAATTTAAACATTGCAATGTTTAAATTGTTGCTGTCATACTATTTTGTACACTAAACTATTACTATAAACAGGAGAAAAAGTAATAAAAACATTAATTTATATTTTTGCACACTTCATTATATTCAAACACATGGTGTATATACGTAAAGTAGATAATGTAATTAGCTAATTAACTAATATTGATAGATAAATAAGATGGATCAAATTCTTGAAATATCTTAAAGTAAGAATGATATTGATTCTTATTTACCTACATGATTTTCCGTAAGTCAAAAGAAAACATATCAAGTAATTGTAGTTTAATAACTTCGTTTTAAATTAAAAATTAATAAATAATTAGATTAATATAACGACATTTGTCAAGAATTTGAATCACTACATGTTTCATACCTCTATAAAAGTATTGATATGAGCTGCAACTGGTATATTTCGTACTTAATAATTTTATGTTCCGTGTATGTGGTGCATGAATAACATCTACACTCTTTCTTTCTTCCTTGTTGTCTCGTGTCGTGTTGTTTGACGTGTTATGGAATGTGGTGTTGTGTCGAGACCATGACATGTGATCGCTTTTGTCGAAGCTAGATTTTATTAAGACTCTCAGCTTCGTATGTAGCGTTCCCTCTATCTCATGACAGTTTCGACAACAGCGGTGCCTCTTGAGCACATGTAAGTATTATCTTAATATTATTTTCAAGTCTTTATTTAATCAAATTTTGAAATAGTTTGGTGCTAATTAATTTAATGGTTACCGTTACAATACGTACACATATATATTTTTTGTATAATACATTTAAAATGTATTATACACAGGAATTACGTATCTGTAACAACTTATATTCATTTTGATGTACCTAACAGTTTACGATTTCAAGTGTGTTTTACGGTAATGTACTTAGAGTAAATATCGAAGTTACATATAGTGTGGTAAAATTTGCCTTAAAATTGATTTTAAAACTTGTTGCTATAAAATTCTATATATTTGTTTGTAATTACTAAGTATATAAAATAACAATCGTACATAAAGTGTCTTTGGTTTACGTTAATTATAAAATATATTTATTATAAATGTTCACAGCCGCGTCGATTTTTCTCCAAACGGAGAATTTAAAAACAAAGCTTAATTGTTGTCGCAAAAATTGCAAATATGGGATGGGCTTCCGCGATGTGACCAGCCGCCGCCGACGGCGCTCGGGGCCCGCGTGCGTCGCGGCACGGGACGGCCCGCGCGCCCTGCGCACCGGCGTGCGCAGTGCGCGCACCGCGCCCGCGCCGCCTCCCACTACGGCTGAGCGCCGCTTCGCCGGCTTTCCCACCCTCCGCACCCCGCTGCTGCCCGTTCCTGGCTCCAGTTCCGCTCCGCATATCCCTCCGACATCTACCCACCAGCGCTTCCGCTTCGTGGTACTGAACTGATTAACCGAGCGACGCGGGCGATGAACGGACGCGCGTCTTTCTGCTCTCTGGTTTTCGAACGCCCGTCCGTTCACCCGGATTTTTACATAATTACTTACCCACACTTCGATCACACAACACTACTTACATAATTACACGAATAGATGTTATTTTTACACCAAAATTGAAGCAATAATATTAAGAAATTATATAAGTATAAGATATTTATTGGCTTTAATCGTTTTACTTGTATATACTCTTACATAATATACTTATCACGATAATTATTATCGTAAAATACCGATGTACAAATAGTATGCAAACATTGTACTCGTAGTTCTGTATAGACACATGCATTTAAAAACTGATACATGTGACATATTATAATATGTATGAAAGCGACCGTAGTAGCGACACGTGAGTGTGGCGCCACGGAGCGGCCGTCCGCTGACCGCCGCGTGCTTGCAGGTCATCGCGGTGATCTCGATCCTCTTCATCGTGCTGTCCACGATAGGGCTCACTCTCAACACCATACCCTCGATGCAATGGTACGACGAAAAGGGCGCACCTATGGACAACCCGCAGCTGGCCATGGTCGAGGCTGTTTGCATCACCTGGTTCACGCTCGAGTACGTGCTGCGATTCAGTGCCTCGCCGGATAAGTGGAAGTTTTTCAAGGGTGGACTCAATGTCATAGACTTATTGGCGATATTACCCTATTTTGTATCTCTTTTTCTGCTCGAAACGAATAAGAACGCGACGGACCAGTTTCAAGACGTGCGTCGGGTCGTACAAATTTTTCGTATAATGCGAATCCTGCGCATTCTTAAACTCGCGCGCCACTCGACCGGGCTGCAGTCGCTCGGCTTCACGCTCAGAAACTCTTACAAAGAGCTCGGACTACTCATGTTGTTCCTCGCAATGGGAGTGCTCATATTTTCCTCACTGGCGTACTTCGCCGAAAAGGAAGAACCGGGGACAAAATTCATTTCCATTCCGGAAACGTTCTGGTGGGCCGGCATCACCATGACCACAGTCGGATACGGTGACATTTACCCCACGACCCCGTTGGGCAAGGTCATCGGCTCAGTTTGCTGTATTTGCGGCGTGTTGGTAATTGCGTTACCCATCCCGATTATTGTCAACAATTTCGCCGAGTTTTACAAGAATCAGATGCGGCGCGAGAAGGCTCTGAAGCGGCGAGAGGCCCTGGAGCGCGCCAAGCGTGAAGGCTCCATCGTTTCCTTCCACCACATAAACCTGCGCGACGCGTTCGCTAAGAGTATGGATCTCATCGACGTCATCGTAGACACAGGTCAGTTTCTGGCAGAACCCCTGCTTGTGCCGCTTGTTCATGTCATGTGACCTTTCGCGAATGCAACTTTTCACTGTGCACGCATGCCTTTCGTGCTCATATTGCATTTTGTGTTATGAATGTTGAATGAACGCACGTCTAATCGTTTAGCTCTCCGGAATCGCAGACATCTTCAAATCAAAACAGTTCACGATACATCGCAGCTAAAGCTATCTTCACCCGTTCGTTCTGAGGTGGTGCACTCAGGATTTTTATTCCTTGTCTTCAGGTGACAAGTGCGTCCTCATTGAGGCGAGAGACGACGCCAGATGAGCTACTTGCTACTATCGCACAGTCGTCACACTCGACCCCTTTTTTATATCGTAGTTTGGGTCGAGCTCGCGTCGCGTATATATTGCGATGTGCGACGAAGACACTAATCTAAGGTCGATTATATTGTCAGCGTAAGCCTAACGCTTCTAGAATTAACACTTTCTCTGTGGACTGTTCGATGTGTGTATCCGGAGGAGGCTGGATTCATTGACTGTTCGTGTGGAATGTGTGTTGTGTAGTCACGCTGCTGTTTATTGTCATATGTCTGTATAAAAAGTACTGTATATTTTACACAAATAAATAAAGTTTGTAATAGAATAACAAGTGTTCGGAAGGGGAGTAAAGATACGCCGCTACTTACGCTGGTGTGTGTCTCCAGGACACCAAATGTCGCAGGCGGACGCGACTAGCTTGGAAGGCGAAGAGCCAGCGATCACAGGCTGCTACCGTCAGTACGAGCATGCTATCACTGGTAAACTGCAGCAGAGTACTGACCCCAATCAGGTAAGCATGTCTGCCGTCTGCTGGGTGCGTCCAAGTCTTGGAATTTTCCGACGGAGAGGTAAACACTGACTTGGTGTTAACTCTCTCACGTTTCCTATCATTTAGTAGAGTTCTATGCACATTATTATCCTGAAAACACAAATTGCTATAAATTACGAAGCAATAGCCGCCACCTGTATTTTCTTTAGTTAAATAATTGACTAGTGTTTTTATAATTTTTTGGATGTTTTCAACTTACATACTATATGAACGGCAGGGCGACTTTGCTGGCAGGTATATTGAATTTAGAGTTTTAACGTCGGGACGCACCCACCTGTTTTCAAGCAAGCAGCACAGGCTTCCCGCTAACACTGCAAGGTCGTAGTTTCAGAGTAGTCCTAAGAAAGAGCGCCGCTACTCCAACGAAGGACCTGGCACGCCAGAAAAACGCATGCTCATAAATCCTGATCCTACACCAGTAAGAATCTACGATACTTTGGTATTTATTTTTGTCTCAAATGTTAACGATGTAGCACCAGCAACATCTTAGTCATGATTGCAGCTTCGTAATCTAATAAGTACTATAAAATAGGTGCTTTATAAAAATATTGGTACTTTTACATTGCACGAAAAAATTTAAGCAATTGGTTAATTAAAACTGCCTACTTTTGACTTCTTAAAAAATTCTTAGGCATTCGGTTTTTATAATAGTTCATAAAATGTTCTAAATTGAATTTTATAATTTTAACGGCTTATAACGGAATAGTTTAGTTCGTAACCATAACAACTAATAATGACTTTTTTTCTAGGAAAGGAAGATAGCTGAAAAACAGCTTGACTTGGATCAGCTGCCTTCTGAGTTTGAATGTTGTTTTTGCACGTTTAAGGTACTAAAGTAACTAATAAGAGAGTGTATTACAAAAGCTAATAATATGAATAACTTATTTATATTTTTTTGCATGTTAATTTAACGCTGTGTATTTGAAACTTGAATAAAATATGCCTACCTATTCATTAGAAATTCTCGAACTTGAGGGTCAAGTGAGTATAATTTTATTTGAATTTTATAATATCAATAACAACAATTTAAGTAACATATTCCTTTTTTTTATTTATGCCTATCTACAATTTAACTTATGTGCAATAGATTCAATTGAGATAGAAATGATAAATAGAAACAGCGAGGCTAGACACATGCAAAAATACCAATATAACACAAATGAAAAAAAAAAAAAATTATTAATGCTATTACATTATTTATATTATATTGGCCGTGCTCTCAAGTGATTTTAGTCGGCATGCCGATAACAAGCGAGAATGTCAGAATATTTTAATTATTTTAAGGATGGTGGTATGATTTCATGTCCGGCACTATTACCGCTCTCGTTGGCTTTCCGATTAAAAATAGAGTAAAATCTGCTTACATAAATATTAATTGTATTGACTGATATCTCGTTCTTGTAGGGGTACAAAGAGTTCATCGATGCAGAGCAGCTGATGCCTATGTCGACGTCAGATCTTCGGCAGCCCGTCTGCGTGGAACTAGCGTGTCTGCACCGCCATCCCGCACCTCGCGCACTCCCCGAAGCTACCCCCAATAGTCTTGATAGCCCTGGTGAGTAACTGAACATCTTCCCGCAAATGTAACCAATGAAGCAAAACGTATTCAGCGACATGGTAAATTATTTTATATATTACATTAGTTCGGTGTTGTTAATCAATGTTAAACCGTCAAGTTTTCGATTTTCAAGTGTTACGAATATGTAGTGTAATTTTAAAGTACATTATTTTTACTTAATTAAGCTGTGACAATATACCTACTTTACTGTTGACTTAGTATGCTCATTGCTTACATTTGAAAATTTTCAGTATGACTTTTTTGTATCATAGCAAATGTCCTGTAGATATGTATAGATATAGATGTCCCTGACAATACTTCAAAATGTTGTCCTTTGTCTATTCACTTGTGCCACAATGTGATGTCTTCCGAGCACTAGTTATTTTATATTTAATTGTATCTTACGTGTATTATGAGTGAGCAGCATACAACACTCGACCAGATCGAGCGCTGCTCCATATACGTATTGTCTTACATTACAGATACATTTGCGTCATGCCTTACGCACCCTTTTCCTTCAGAGGGCGACATCGCATGCGAGAACGACTCGTCAAACTTGTATGTGAATCCTCTGGACGGTAGCGGAGGTGGCAGCGCGGGCGGGGGAACAGGGGGTTCGGCGGAGTTTAGCGGAGTGCGAAAGAGCGCATCGGGGGATGGGAGCGTGTTGTGTGCGAAAAGTTCGCAGGGTGAGGGGTCTCCGCGGGGCTCGCGAACCAGCCTGGCGACGGCGGGCGTGACCGCCACGCGCGCTCTTGATGCCTCACGCACCAGCCTGCCGCAGCCTTTGGATGACGCGGCCGCCGTTCCAAGTCTGCCTCCCGACGACGCCAAGCCTAAACATAGAAAGGCGCGATTTCAACAGGTAATCCATGTAGCGACTTATCTACCTAGTGACAGATCGTGAAATTATCGTAGCTATTTTTCCCCTATCACTTTATGTGCCGTACATGATCGTTAATCGTTTGCACGGCGTAGAAAACTGTTGAATGATAAATGCATGTGTTCAAGTAGTTATATATAAATGTTCCTGATGAGAGTACTTAGTAAAAGCTTCGCCCACAGGATTGGTCGGAGGAGGAGAGGAGACCACCGAGAGGGATAGCTACGAGGATAATCAACCATCACATCCTCTTTGGTAATTGACCATGTTTTTTTTTACTTTTAACTAGAAAGAGAAATTAAAAGTAAAGTAGGCAAAAGCTTAAAATGCTCTATAAAAATAACAGCGACAAAATGCTTCAGTAAACGTGAACCATGGGCACTTACCGTTACCGCTTTTGAGCTTGCCATATTTGGCCTCACAAATCACACTTTCAAGGTGTCGGAAATGAAAAAAATATATTACCATGTGGTATTAAGTATAAACTAAGTACTAACATTCGTATTATCACTATTGAGAAGAAATGCGTACGCCTAAAGAATTGCGTACAATATAGGCTGATGATATGATGCATGGTTTCCAGGTAAGAACGGCAGCAAGCGGGAGGACTCGCGCTCCC
The DNA here is from genome assembly GCA_020352625.1 of Cactoblastis cactorum. Classification (NCBI taxonomy): domain Eukaryota; kingdom Metazoa; phylum Arthropoda; class Insecta; order Lepidoptera; family Pyralidae; genus Cactoblastis; species Cactoblastis cactorum. Next base: position 9,935 of record JADGIL010003814.1, read on the forward strand.
GATCCATCCTCAAGAACAAGGAGTCGCGCGGCACCGACAGCGAGCTGCTACTGCAGGACACCACGTCTTTGGGCGCCAACGTGAGTATACCTGCTACAAATATATACTTCATATCCATTGTCAAAGTCCGGGAAAGTATTGAATTTTCACAGTAATCAACGTTTGGACAGTAACTTTGCTTCAGTGGTGAGAGCTGAAGACCAATCAACTCACCGCCCCTATTTTTATCATATTCAGCTAGTCTAAGACACACATGCAGCGATGTGTTATTAATTTATATTATAATGCTTGTTATTAATTTATAATACTTATATTGATTTCTAGATATTATTATTTAGGTAGGTATGCCAGTTAACTGTTTGAAACGAGAATAAATTCACGACATTCTATAATATATTAACTTACAGGGTGACTCGGGTAGCGAATCTTCGCCAATCAGACTGAAAGACTTCAGAGGTCAGAACCACAGAGCCGGAGTACAAGAGCGAGATAACCTCGTGTCGTAGGTAGCACTTGGCGATGACGTTACGAACAAAGACGAACGCATTAAACATGGCGTGTCACGCTTCACATTCTGATAGTATAATAGCGCGTGACATAATAATTACATATGTATATTGATGGCCTCGCCACGTCACTAGACGAATATTATAAGTACGTTTTACTTAGAGCGCAATAACAATATAAAAATAATTTTAACATATCATTGGGCGATTGTGACTGCTTGTTGATATAGATTTTCATTTCGTAGGAAAATATAAATATTGTAAAAAATATTACTTAATGTAATCGTTCATTCCAATCGAAAAGTTGAAGGTACCTATTTGTTAAGTTTTTTTACGTGCAATTATTAATTGCTAATTCTAATTTAAGCTATATAGTTTGTACAGCATAGTTGATGAAAAGAAGCAATTATTAAAATTAAAAGATTTCTGAAACTGTTACGAATTATGTTTACCTACCCATTTTCCAACCCACATTAAACCAATAACGTTTTATAAAAGCTTCTGTTACACATTGTTAGATCGAGAGTATAATGATATCATGATTGAGCCGCGCTAGCAGAGAAACTTATCTTAAATGGCAACATGAATGAAGGTAATAATTTGTTTTTTTTTATATTGAATATTTTATTAGTAATTTGTAACAATGTACCAATTTTTTTCTATCCTTCTAAGTTTAATGGGACCTTTTTAAGAGCCTCAAGACAATAAAGACGTGATATGTTATTTCTTTATTTCGAAAATCTTTTCATAAATCATGAAAATATAGACAAACACAGCTATTTTATATATATTTTTTATTAGCGCCGCTTGCACCTTCATTTGATATAGTTTCTCTCGTACTGCCATCATTTCTATAACTGTTATGAGAAAATAGGTCTTTGTGCTGTGACTATCTCTATGGCTGCTGTGAACTTTAAATATTCTATCAACAACTTAGTAGTTTCATAAATTATTCAGATGTGAGATCTCGATAACTTATGAATCTAGATGAACATACATATATCTATATACATACATATATAAAAGAAAAGGGTGACTGACTCATCAACGCTCAGCCCAAACTATAGAAGGTGTAAACTTGAAATTTGGACAGCAATATTGTTATCACGTAGTATTCAGATAATAAAGGATTTTACAACCAACTACTCCAGGAGGGATGAAAAGGGGTGTCAGTTTGTATGGAAAAAATAAAAATAAAACCTACCGATCGAATTTAAATTTAGCACGAATGCTCTTTAATAAAAATAATCAAATGCGTGTGTCAGGGGTTTTTCAAAATGCGTGTATCAAGGTATTTCCAAATTTAGTTTCTTTAGGAGAAAAAGGGTTCGAAAAGAACCATGTCAACAAATTCATCGTCACAGAACTGACACCAAAATAGCAATGAACTTGATATTTTGATAGAAGTGTGATTTTATCACATACTGCTCATACATAAAAGGATGTTTTTTTTTTAATTCAACCCATAAATACAAAAAAGGGCAAGGTAAACTTTGTATGAAAGAAAAAAATAAAAGCTTATACAATACAACCTTGAAATTTAGTACAAGTGCTTATTATTAAAAATATTAAAAGCTGGTTTCAGAAATTCCTGAAAGTTTTCCTTTTTATTAAATTTTTTCAATCATTGAATTTACGCGCAAGTGTAGACAAAACTAATTCGATATTTTAGAAGTGCTATAGGCTTATATTTTACGCCCAAAGTTGTGGGCACGGGCCGGCTAGTATGATATATAATTATGAACTAACATTAAGGTTCAATTAAAGACGAAGTAATAATCAACAATTATATTTATTTTGGAAGCTAAATTACTTTCCATTAGTTACTAAGGTGAAGATAAGAAAAATTACGATTTTAACATAAATATATTCAACGTCAGGATGTGCTCGTGTTATACAACTAACGATAAAAAAGTTCCACTGGGAATTTATCAATTTAAAAACTACTAATTGCAAACCTACACATCAAAAAACTTTTACATTCACAAAAATAATCCAATATTTTTGCTTAAAATATCACAAATTACATAATTGTCATTTAAACGTCAAATGGAACAAAACTTGGTCCAAAAAAGTAATACTCATTGCAACGAAATACTTAAAATAATACTTAAATAAGGAGTAAACATTAAATAATGAGTAAAAATAATAGAATATACTTTGGTTCACAATGAGTAACACTGCCAGAATTTCACATACTGGGATGTGATAATTGTCTAGAAATATGAAATGGATAATGGTAGGTACAAACATTTAGCATGTGCTCAATTATACATAATATTTTATAATACATAAAGAAAACATACATATTCTGAGCAGATACTACATAATTTTAGCGCTGAGTGCACAAACCGAATAGTTCAGGTATCACGAGATTTTTAAATCCGTACGTAAAGTAATAAGACTCTAAAATTATATATATTTATGTTATCAAAATAACGGCACTATTATTATTTCGTTAAATTTAATGAGACATTATAATTTATTCGTATATTATATCTTACACTGAACACACAGGCACCTTACTTTAGTTTCTTGGCAGTAGTCATGGCACACAATACTGTACATCATATTCACAGCAAACAATGCCATCACTGTAATTTCAAACGAACATTGTACATATACATACATATTACAAAATTAACCCATAAATACAATTTTATTTCATAGTCATGAAAGTTACAATATGTATTTAAATTTAAAGCTTTGGATACTCAAAATTATCACAAAAACATTGTCAGTTTCACTTGCAAGCTCAATTGACAAATAAGAGCTCATTATTATCAGCTGAACGTATAGCTAATGTAATATTAGATTGTCTGTCTAGAGAATTTGTTATAATATATATTTAGTTTACTCTTGTTGTGTCAAATCAGCTTGGCGTCAATTTGTTAAAAAATATATTATAAAAGTAGTTCAATAAATGAATCAAACGTTATATTCTCTCTCGACTATCACTATACACCTTAAATATTGCATATCTACATTTGGCGTGCCTCTATGAAATACGTTAATTTAAAAGCATTTAATGTTGAAAAATAATATCTAATTCTGAAATGCATTAATAGTTTTAAAAACAATTAAAAGTGTATTTGCAAATTTTTTTTAACAAAGAAATATAACAACTTTGACCAATAATTAGAAGCTATTTTAGATAACGTGCCAACAGAACGGTTTTAATAATTAAACTTAACAACTATAATGAAATAACGTTAATTTGGCGACGGGCGGTATTGCCTATTGTCCATATTGCGGAACATTCCAGCGTGACACTCTGTTGTGGTTATGATTTGGCATGAGTTCATTATGATGAGGTAATCATGTTTTTTGTGCAATACAAAATTCTAATTTGCAAAAAGTTCTTTTTCATGTTTATTTTATTGCATACTACAATTTTTCTTGTTAATCTCTGTAGTGATTTGATAATAATCCGCTAGAGGGACATCACTAGTTGAGGCCACTAAAAGATTACATAGTTTGTTTTAAATTATGATGTTACCAATTCAGAAGGTTAAACTTAGATATTTTACTTTAAAAGTTAATATGTACGCTATTAACCACAACAATAAACAAATGTAAATTTTTAATAAACTATTTTACCCTAATGAAATTTAGTTCGTCTGAACTAATGCTGTAGTAATAAAAAAGTGTCAAAAAACAGGTCAGGCGCAAAATGTGGCTTTTACTAATTGGCTCATAGTCACAGAATGTTTCATTTCCGTAATATCTATATCAGAATAAATATTTGTTCTGCTAATAATTAAGTATTGAGTGCGTCAATGAAATTTAAAAATTAAACAAAAGCAAATTTAAGCCAAAACTTTTTAAAACAAATATTCTAAGTCCCTGCGTGACGTTGCAAGACACATTTTACGATAAGGAGACAATTCGGAGAAGAGACATTTTACGACTGAGCCAAAAAAAAAAAACAAGCATTCCATAATACCAAAGACATCAAATTTAGTTTCAAATTGCAATTGTAATTTTGAAAAAACGGATCACAACAAGATTAACTAATCAAAATCTCCAGAACAACTGGTGGATAGAGGTGTTATTACTTTGTCCAATCGTTTATTTTGACAGCTGTCATGCAGTTACGTTCTACGTAACTGCTCGACGTATCGTGAAAATCATCTATTAAATGCGTCTCGTAAGAAATATTCAGACTGTATTATCACATCTATCTAACATCACTGTTACCCAATAAATGTTTCACTGTTTTTAATAGAAGTGTTAATAATTTACCGTGTTAAAAACAGTTACGTAGAACGTAACTTTTGTTGCTAGTGATTGAAAAAATATCTTCAGTGCAAATTTGTGAATCGAAACTATTCGTTTAAAAAGTAGTAAGTAATTCTTGTGTAACAAATTTTGATGTATATACATACATTTTTAATTCCAAAAAAATATTATTATTGGAATTAAAAATGTATGATATACTTAAATACTTTCCCAGCAATGAAATCTTTAAATACGGTAATAAAAATGTTTGATATAAAAATTTTAATTTT
>JADGIL010003817.1:0-14506 GCA_020352625.1 Cactoblastis cactorum
AAATATAATCGACGTTTACTACAAATGATTCATTAATCAATACATATGATTTATGATTCAACGATTTCGTGTACAACTATTTGTTTATTTACACATTTATTGTATATATTTGTTTAAAATCCGTAGCAATATCTATGATTTATTGTTGTATGAAATTTGTTAAATATTTCCTCATTTTTTATTTTCCACTCCTGTCAATATTTAATTCTTATTCCGTAGTTAGGTATCCAACATGACTCACACTTACAAACATTTAATTGCGTTTTCACGACCGTGTAATTAAGGATTGGCTAGGCCCAATCAATCACACATAGAACAAAACATTAGCACAAAAACCAAGGCTGTTCAGACCGAGACTCGTCTTCAAGTTAATGTGTTGTAGTATAAATTGAAAGACTGAATCTATAAACAATAATGTATATTGGAAAAGTTCGTTGTACATGCCAATTTCAGGAATAAAATTGGAAAATGGCCCAAACCCGGCACGGATCCCAGCAATAGACTGTTTTTGTCTTAATGTTTTCTGTGTCATAAATTTTATGTGACACATAATTTTATTATTTTAATTAAATTTATTGTGACATGTAATGCAATGTATGTTTGTACAATTATTGAAGTTTAAGACATGTTAATATTTTGTAAATCGATGTTTGAGGAAAATGCTGCAATGGCTTCATTCCGCCACTTCTCCATTTACGCTTTGGAAGTGGTTGTAAAATTAATTTTAAATAAATTATTGACGTCAATCATGTTGAAAACAAATAAATTTTAACAATTTGACAATTCAAAAATTCTGGATTCTGGTCTATTTGAACAGAAATGTTTTGACTTTCACTTTGACTTTGATAAAAAGTTCGATATGAAAAATTATTGCCTTGTTAGATAGTTCAATTATCCTGAAAGCCTTGATTTCCACGGAACGGGAATAATGGCGGTTGTAACCGCTGAATGGTTGCTAGTATTTATATAAATGAAATGTTGACCAAATATATATAGAAATAGAGAACGTATACATAAAGGTCACTTGCACTAGATTATTTCAAAAGAAAAAAAAGATTAAAAAGCCAGTTTCTAGACGAAGTAGTTGCCCACACGAGTACATGTTTTAATTTCTTATTACGGGTTCAACATATTTTGGCTATATTTTGCCATGTATTTGATTTCATGACTAAAATTATGACGTAATAATTTTATATCCTTGTTTTTAATGGAACATAATATATATTTTCCAAATTTTGCCTATATTGAGCCTTTTATAGACTAACTAGTTGTCTGCTGGATAGAGGATTTCTCCTTTCCTACCACAAGTATATTATCAATTTAATTAATATTTAGGAGAATTCCTTTACCTATCATATGGGTCAAGACCCTAGAGTTTGATTCGATATATAAATAGTAACGAAAGTGGGTTGGCGAACGCTGCATTCTTGAGAACATACGACTCGCTCGCAAACTTGTTTTCCGAGGTGTATGTGTGCATTTACACCGTAGCGGTCTGGCCAGGTGGCGCCTGCTAATAAACTGGTAGATCGGATATTTTCATCTATATTTAACACTAGCAATCTACGCCGGTATCTTACAAGTAATATTATTCTTACACACCATCGGGAAGAAATAATTAAAAATTCTATAAGTACAGCAGCAATACAGCAGTTTTAGAGAAGCGTAGAGTGGCTTTCCTGCTTTGATTAGTAATTAACTTTTTCTCATCAAGTACTTTGACAGTTTGATTTTTGTGAGTACTCAAGAACGTTCATAAATAACTCAACAAAGTTGTTCAAAATGAATTATTAAAGACTAACCTTTTAATTTTAAATTAATCATTCGATATCGTTTTCAGATTATATCTACTTCTTTCAAAATATAGTCATATTGCCAACCGTATAACAACTTTTCGTAAAGAAGTTCTCTCAACTTTGAGATATACCAAAGTTTGGTAGAGAGATTGCCCATTTCTTCTCCCAAGCTTTGAGGGACAACAAGATCGAGAAAGAGCGTAACGTCATTCGTCATTAACGAGTATTTAGTCTAGAATCATCGACGTACAATAAACAATTAGACTAAGAATCGCGCAAAAATTTGTCCTCGGCAATACACTGCTCAAGCTCATCGCTTATAAATGATATTAATTAAGCAAACTTCAAAAAATCTCGTTATTTAGACATGGTTTCAACTTGCACACCTTAAAACCGTCCGTAAAACTTATACACTGTTTTGGAAATTGAGATTTAATGCATTTTACACTTACTTATTGCAAATGTCGCATTTAAGTCCCTGTATGGTTTTTTATGAGAAAATAAACATCATTTAACCTTAATTTGTTTTTTAATAATCATAGTAGTTGTCATATTTATTGAAGTGAAGACTTTTTTTTTGTTTCTGATTTTGTTCGGAACTGTGAATCTAGTTCTTTGTTGTTGATCAAAGCCTAGAATACTCTTCTTAATACGTTTCTCGAAACGTTTTCCCTGTTCGATCATCGACTAAGTTTAACGCAGATCTAAGAAATTGCTTCCGCATCTGGGTTTATTTTAAATGTGCAATCTTGATTGACCAATCGCGATAGAATCTGTTCAGTCTTACAGCGTGATGCAGTTTGTCTCAATTTTGTATTATCACGGATCAAAAAAATCGTAAGCTTTAAAAAGCAATAGTTCTATGTTTCAATATTTTAAGTGTTAGGAAAGTTTAGATTACTATGATATTTATGACTTGCGATCCATCGTAGTTACTAAAAGTTACTATGACTTACACTCACACAGAAAGTCAGATAGATTGAAAATACATTTGTATATTTCTCGCTATAACGCTCGCGTTTTCCTTCTGACAATCTATTTGTCTTTTGTTTTTATGAAAAGTAAAAAATGCCGTTTTCACTATATAAGATGATTTTTCTTCTTGATCGTTTATAAATAGATATAATGCACTTCTCATTTTTATATTTCATCGTATATTTAAAATTCCCCCCTATCACGCAAGGTCGTATAAGAGACATATAATTAAAATTACTAGTGTGAATAATTAAAAATTACAATTAGATTCAAAAAATAAATAAATAATATTCTAAAATGTAAGGAACACGAAACTAATTATAGTCATGAGCTCAAAATGGCATCCTATGAAGAATACAGATATGTACAAGCATCCTACTAATAAGTAGCAGATTCAACTTGATTCAACTGGTGACTATGTACTTAGGTTAATGCACCATTCCTGCAGAGAGAGTCCACAAGCAAATTAAAGTAAAAACAGAGGGACAATATACAATCATCCAATACATATAAGTTGATATATATTGATCTAAACAAAATTCTATCATTTTTTTATGTCCGTTGGAGGCAAACGAGCGGGAGGGTCACGAGATGTTAAGTGATCACCGCCGCCCATAGACAACTGTAACACCCGCGTGGTTACAGAAGCGTTGCCGGCCTATAAAAAACCTCAGCCCTCCCCATTTGGGGAGGGCGAAGTTGGGCCTCCGGCTCTTCCACTCACCGGACAGAGCATGGCGGCCGATAGCCGCCATTCAGGCGTCGGTCGTCTGTGGGAGTGTGGTACTTTCCCGGACGAGCCGGCCCCTTCATGCTGCAGGCTAACAAAGCATGCAGCAGGCTCCAAACCACTACAAGTAATGGTTCCATACCACTACAAAGTAGTGGCATCAATGGATGCATAATTTTTCGACCATTTCTAAGCGCAGGCTACATTTGCAGTAGGCCAACCATCTTTATCCAGTGTTATATAAAATAAAAAAATCTTCCAATTTATATGTAGAGACACCTTACATTTAAACTCACTCATCCAACGTCCGAACGCCCTAAATATTTTTAAAACCTAATCAAAAATAATTACGTAAGTAAAAAACTTCTTGGATTTTATTAGGAGTCTTAAAGAATTATTTCCATTAAATATTAATACTAACGAATACTTATAATATTACAAAAACAATAGAATTTAAACAAACAAGCTTATTTTTGGGTCATGCGTGCTTGTTGCCTATTATGCATCATTTGAGTGTTGATTTAAGCAGTATGTCGGAACTAAGTGCAGCATATGTCGAGGTGATAACGACCGTTTGTCTGTTTGTATGTTATTTCTATTTGCACAATTATGATAATATCGTTAAAACCCTTTGATATTCACAAATTGTTTATCAATTCAAGTATTACACAAAATATTTAGCAGTGAGTTTAAAATGAAAATCCATTAGATAAAAGAAAATTTTTATTTAACGGTAATACTGCTAGTAAGAAATATTGCTACCGAGCTGGTTTGGAAGCGAAATGAAAACGTAGAATGAGTCATGTGCTACTATTCTCGTGCAGATTGTAAAAGTCAATCAAAGGCAGGTTAAGTAACCTGTCACTATTTCTGAATCTCCATTAAACTTTCTTTAACAATTAAAAAAACTTCATCGAATCCGTTGCAGTTTTAAAGATCTAAACATTCATAGGGACCGCGAAAAGCGGCTTTTTATACTATGTAATGAAAATTAATGTAATGTTGACGATTTCCAAACGTAATTTTAATACTTAATGGTAAAATACTTTTGGACTAATTTGTCAAGAAGTAACTACATAGAAGCCATACTAGTAAACTATCAACATGTTTTTTTAGTTTTTATAGCTAATTATTTCTTTTATTATACTGAGATTAAAATTTTTGTCATCAAATATTTATGTGGTGTCATCAAATTGTCATAATTGAGAATAGTTACATTGATCCACAGCAATAAACAAGTGTTTATTGAGGATAATTAGAGGTAATATTAATTAGTTTGTGTAATTAATGAAACTAATTTTCCATTAAAACAGCATTTCGAATAGTATTAGTTTTAATTAATTGTTGGATTAATTGATTTTATGATATAATTTCGTCCAAATCATGTTCGCTTCAGATATGGCATCGATACAAGGACAAGCGCATGCGCATTTATTTTTAAGGTTTTTGTAGCAAAATGTCATCAGTTATTAATCAGTTTATAATGGATAAATATCTAGTGTTATTTTAAAAATTATTTTTATTATTTTTAAAATTGTAGTTCGATAAATACAAAGGATTCATAAGTTATAAAAAACAAAAATAATATTGCACTGGTAATAAAGCAAAAGTAAAAAAAAATCTTACGTTATATCGACAATTTAACGATATTTAGACGATTCAACAACACTGATCATGTTCATCGTAGAATATTAAAAATCCAGCCAAGTGCGAGTCGGACTCGTGTTTCGTAAAAACCTGTAGGTATATAAGAAAAATTTCATCCATTAAGACTATCTTTAGAATAAGAAAAGGGAAGGTAGTAATTTTAAAATAAATTATTTTTATTATTTGATGTAATTAAAAATCTACAGTTACCACAATTTTTCCTTTATAATGTGCTATAAGACATTGCTTCTTACCAAATTCCAAAAGGTATGACGTTAAAAATATTTTTATTTTGTTTGTTTTAAATTACGATATACAAGTCTTCGATCACAACGATCAAACGCAAACCCGGGTACCTATTAAAATAATATTTAATATGTGCATACCTCTCCTCCGTACAACCTGTTAAAAATGAAGCATCCATATTATTTTCCCATTACTTTAATATGGTGTTGTTAAGCGAGTGAAGCGAGCTTTCTTTATCCCACTCCCAGTATACTTTTATATTTATTTATTTACATACGTCGTACAGTTAAAATTATCATAACTTTAGATTTGGTGTTTTAGCATAAGGTCGTTTAAACCTCTTAATTTAAATGCACTTTTGCATTATAATGCACTCTTAAAAGGATATAAAAATATCAAGGCCTTATAATGTTGCGTTTTGTAATATCTGTCTTATAATAGCTCGTTTAAGTAGAATTAGTGATATAAATTGTTATTCTGGCACCCTACACATTTTTTTACTACATAATTTTAAAAACAAATGTGCGTTCGAAATTTAAGTTCCAAAAGTATGGTAATGTCCATGCGCGGGGGCAAGCGCAACCGGCGCGCGCGCAAGAGCCTTGCCGCAAGGTTGTTTGGCTGCCACTCCGCGTGTGCAGAATCCAAAATAGCCTTGCCGCTCGTAAATATCGATTGTACACTTGTACATGTACGTTACACGAAATTTTTAATACTTTATTGACTAATGATGACTGTCTTTGTATACTTTTACTCGTAAGTATACAAACATTCCGTGTCAATGTCCTTGTCGAAATTTAAAAATGTTGGTAACTAAATTAGTCAACACATACGTAACATCATGTTATGTAGGGAACATATAAAAAGTTAATATTAAAATAAATATTTTTCGGGCCAATTTTATTACAAACATCAGTGATTATTTAAAAAAATATTCTTTTATGGCCAGTTTCAATTAAAAATAAAAATTGCCACTGAAAAAAGTATTAGTCTAAGTCTAAGATCTAAATAGTATACGACCTGCATTGAGCATTTCCATAGACAAGCGTGTATTGAATTTAATAAAAAGAAATGTTTCATCAGATAAACTGATACTGGTACAGCAGTGCTCAGACCACCCACCATTTTATTGTTTTTATAGTCGCCACACTCAATGTGTCTATGTCTCGTTTTTATAAGCAATAATCGACAATAAAGCAGGTATTTGTAATGAGGAGGCCAGTTTTAGACAGTCATAAACTTAATAGCTTATATTTAATGAAAGAATAAATACAATAAATACTTAGGGATATATTACACGTATTGAGATAGCCCGAAAGTGAGTTCGAGACATGTTATGAAATATTATAATCATAGTAAACAAATACATAATGGATGCTAGAAAGCAATCTTCTCGTATCTCGAAAAATTCATTTTTTTATTACCTTCTTAGATTAAGAAAAAAATACTTCACGCATACTTTTAGACTTTTCTCTACGAAATTTCAACGTCGTTAAATAAATAAACAAGTAGGAATATGAGACCCAGACTGTTCGATGCAGTATTTTTTCTCAATCCAAGAAGGTAACAATATAATAAGTATTAAAAAAATATGGGGATGTCTTATTCAAAACAATTTACATTTGAATTTTTGTCTGTCTGTCTGTCTATATGTTTGCACACGCATTACGCAACAACTACTGGTTGAAAGTTGATGCGGTTACCTCAATACCTATATTGTAGAAAGTCTCACTTAAAATATGTAGGAGGTTTCATTTCGATACACCACTTAGGAGCCGAGATATTGACAAAATAAGTTACGCGCGAACGTAGTTGCGAATAAGGTAGTTTAATAAGTTTAATATATCCTAATGCCCTTTAATACCATACAAATGTAATATTATAATAACCCATACATAAACAAAGGCGCAGTTTTTGCTGCTATGATATAAATAAACACCACATCTGAACGGCTAACTAAAAACGTTAAAATAATTTAGTTTTTTACCTACAAACGCGATTTTAAAGACGCTATTGTTTCGGATAATTACCTTGTAAAAAAAACTTATAAATAATGATATTCGCATAAACAAGTTGTAAATAACGTTATTATTCGCCTTAGATGATAAGATGGAACAGAATATTTTTCTAAAAAAGGTCGTTCGTTATGGGCGTATAATATTTTAATTGAGTTTTTTAACTGGATTATCCTTATTTAAATTATAACTACGTATAATCATATTAGAATTTTTGACCATCGTTTTTTAATTGTTTTATTAAAGAAGTTTCGAGTAATAAAAGCGATGAAACACCTTTTGCAAGAGAAATGGGATACAATTAGAGAATCTAATCCCCGGATTACGGCCGAAATGCGATCTAGGATTCCCGAAAAAGGATTCCCTAGACAAAAGTAGCCTAAGTAGCATTCCTCGATAAATGGACTGACAGTTATAATATTTTTTAAAATCGGATTTAAATTAGCGCATTCAACCAATGAAACTTTTCTGATCTATAGTTTATTAGTAGTCATAATAAAAAAATATCATCGCTATATATTTTTATGTGCCACGGGGCGAAAAGTGGACACGAATCAATAGATAATAGCTATATAATATTAAAATTTCGTGTCATAACTAAATAATAATTTTGAACATAAACATCCATCAAATGTCTTCTGACTGTATTGTAATAATAACCATTAAATGGATTCAAGGCAGAATAAAATAGACATTATTAAAGTTTGCATGTTGCACCTTCAACTCCACCATTGTTTCCCATTAGATAAAACTCGAATTTATAAAATACAAACAGCTCTGTTTACCTCGTAAAGGATGAAGACGTGGTACCTTCAATGATACATAATACTTAGTGACAAGCATTTAAATTAGTACTACATATGTTGGATTCAAGAGTTTATTAGGCAGAAAAATGTAAAAAGAACCGCTTAAATCTGTATTTGCAGTAATGTTAAAAATACTAAGTGATTGATTTTCATATTATCTGCCTATAAAAATATACTTTCAATTAAACAAAACATAAATGATCACCAATTTACGAGCTCTCATTTATGTGCGTACGTAATTTTTGAAGTTAATTCATGACCATTAAACTTCACACACACTACAATAGTTTCGATAAATAACAAAAACAAAATACCTACACCAACTAGACCTACTAGACCAAGAAATCCTCTAGAAAATCAAGCTCGTTTGCAATCAGCTAGAGGAAATTAATTCCATTACAACAAAAACTAAGGATTAAAATGAGGCGGACATTCGTCTATTGTAATTTTGTTTACTCACGAGTAGTTTAAGCAAAAATACGGCGTTTTAAATTACATGACAGAAGATACTGGTACAATGGTGTATGTATACAAAAGGCTGGGTCATTCACTGACCCACCGGAAAGCGAAAATCAGGCAAATTATTAATTTAAATGTAAAAAAAATGTTTTTTGCCAGTATAAACGTCATCAGGCGTTTGTATGGTCAATCGTAATTTTAGACGAATTCAATTATTTTTTTATTAGCGTATACTATTCTTCTCAAATGGTAACCAGATGACCTATAGACAAAATAATTATAGCTTCTATTTCATTTTGGTGTTCTTATAGAAATAGTGCCAAATATAAATTGATTTTTATCGAATGCTTTTATTTATATATTTTGTCAAAAAGAACCAGCAGTGTACACGTTATACATGTTAAGTTTATGCTATTATAAGGTTTTTCTGACTATTGCTTTGATACAGTCGATAGGTAGTGATAAATTAACATAAATTATTGAAACTAGCCAAAATAACAGTTTTTTACTGCCGCGATTTGTTTTTTTTGCGTAGTGCTATCAATCTGCTTCGCATGTACATCTTATCTAGACATGTTTAAAATGCCCTAAAGCTTTAGATTAGTGTATAATTTTTCTATAAAGTATACCGTATAAAATTACTGATCTTAATTTACAATTATTATAATTTATGAAGAATAAATATTATCCCGGTTGTATCCTCAGCGATGACTCTTCAGAGCCCGGGCCCGTTTCCTTAACTAAGTGATTCGGTGAGGTTACCGGTTTCTACACAGAGCAGCTACCGTCTGATCTCTGCAACCCTAAGAGTAAACCAGAACTAGTCCTAGGATAGGTTTCACACAAACTCTAGATGGCGTTCGGGACAGCTAACGTGCCTTCCGAAGCACGGAGGCATCTTTCTTTTCGGATAGTCAGACATTAATAAATCAAAAAAAATAAATTTAACACGTACTGGGCAAGTAAAATTATGAGTTTATTATGACGATGGGTGTTTTTGTTGTATTTTCAGTAGGTCGCCGCTTTTAATGATGGTTGTTACAGGTAACACAGCGGTGGAATGTGTGATAGATTTTAAGGTGTCGGTGTAACCAAATCATAGCTCCCAAACGGGTGAACCTAATTAGATAATTCTTTTTTTGTTAGAAAGGTCATGATCGAGAGTGTTCTTTGGTATATTTTAACCCCCAACGCAAAAAGAGGGGTTTTAGAAGTGTGGCGTACATATGTGTTCTGTTTATAATATCGTCGGAGGTTTTTTTGAAGTCAAGAAATTTTATGTTTTAACCCTAAACTCTTGTGTTCTATGGTCACATAACGAGATCGTAACAATACGGTAATGGGCACATAACAAAGGAACCTTATCGCTGCGAGGTTTATTTAACGATGGCTGAAAATGTTGCCGAATGGGGCCGACCTTCTACTTGCCTGTAATGATAGTTATAATGCGCTGCTGTTGATCATGTTTTTATTGACTATCAACCCACCCAGGCTTCAAATAGATGGAAAGTATATATATCTAAGAAATGTATAATTTGTCACAAACAGATAAAGAAAAAAAAAGAGGAAAAATAAGTTTATTTGTATATATACATATACTTATATATAAGTATAAAGTTATGAAAAATCTGAATCAATTTTAATGATTGTGCCGAAATCTCATAATTGTTCCCATAATTGGCATTACGTGGCGTGGACCAAACCCCAAGATTTTTTAATTAATTGATAAAAGAACTCATTAGTTAAAAAAATTTAAAATGTATGCGTATTACTGTCCATTGCAATCAAATTATTACACACCCCTGAAGAAATTATAGCATTCTGAGAAGTTGTCTATTTACGAACTGTTGGCATTTTCCGATGTTGACATTGTGAGCTGAAACGGTTCCGCGGTAAATAAAACTATTTTACAACGACTTTATGTAAATGTATAGTATTGTCTTCTATACAACTTTATACGTATAATAAAACCGCAGACATCCTACTATATTTAGGAGCGAACTAATTATGATGTGAATAGAGTGCATCTTAAACAAAATGTAATTATCTTCAGTACATTGTTCAATGAATAAAACTGGTAAATATTGTCATATATATCTTGAAGTTAACACGTACCATATAAAAATCTAAACATATATGTATATACTTACGATCTCGTGAGATTATTTAGATTTTCAATTCGCATGGTCTATGCTAACTTGGGAGCGTAATAAAAATGTTGAATGTGCATTGTGCACAGATTATAAAAACATATGGTCCATTTTTTTTTAGGTCAGAGGTTGGCAAACGAGCAGGCGGGTCACGCGATGTTAAGTGATAACCGTCGCACATAGACAACTGCAACACCCGCGTGGTTACAGAAGCTTTGCCGGCCTATAAAAAATCTCCGCCCTCTTCATTTGGGGAGGGCGGGGAAGTTGGGCCTTCGGCTCTCCCAATCACCGGACGGAGCATGGAGGCTGATAGCCGCCATTCATGTGTCGGTCTTCTGTGGGAGTATGATACTTCCCCGGACGAGCCGGCCCATTCACGCTGCAGACTAAAAAAGCAAGCAGCGGGCTCCATACCACTACAAAACCATTTTTAACCCCAACGCAAAAGAGGGTGTTAAAAGTTTGACGTGTGTGTGTCACTCTGTCTGTGGCATCATAGCTTCCAAACCGATTTGGAAAATTCTTATTGTGTTAGAAAGATGACATAATCAAGAGTGTTCCTAGTTTTAACCCCCAAAAACGTTAAGTTTGACGTATGTTCTGTCATGTTATGTCAGATTTTTTAAATTTTTTATTTAATTACTTGTAAAAGCTGAATTTTTTTACCAGCTACGAGAAAGGAAATGTTTTCCACTGTTTCATAACTAATAATTAATATAAAATCTATCAAAAGAAAGAGCTTAAAACAGAGAATTTACAATATTTGAATCTTCATCCCACCGTAAAGCCAATCGACTGTTGCCTCTAGCTCTAAAACACGTGAGACATCAATTTGCATAGTTTTATATAATATAATCTATACCTATATAAGTGAAATGTTTGAATTTATGGCAATTAAAAGTGTTTCAACATAAAAATATTTCTAAAATAGTTTTATTTCCAATGTTATAACCGAATATGAATATATAGTTTTGTAAGTATCTACCATATGATTAATTCGACATCTCGTCTGTCTGTTGTAACGCTTTTTAACATATACATATAAATCGTACTTACAGATAATAATCTGAACATTATCTACTAGATTAAAATCTCGCTGATTAACAAACTACTCTTTTAAATATAAGAAGGTACAGATTTTACATTAATAATAATAATATATATTTTCCTTTTATGAGATGTACATATTTATTGTGTAAAGTTATATCTTTACCCTTCTTAATATTAAAGTTCTGAAATTATCTTTACGGTAACTGTTGAAAATTTTCTATTTGAGTTTTATATATAACAAACATGATTTAATGAAATTAGGGAATGCAACCAAGATCGTGTCTATGCTATGCATTGGCTTTTTAAGGGCCGTCAACGCTTCTTTGACTTTGCGGGTGTGCAGTTGTCTATGGACGGCGGTGAACACTTAACATCACGTGACCCGCCTGCTCGCTTGCCACCCTTTTACATAAAAAAAATAGTAAACTCATTGCATGTAGATTTTTACCAGTAATGGAACTTATCCGGTAATCAAGTTTGAGTTCGAACCCCTTGAACGTTATGTACATATTTAAAAAATAAATACATATCCTAATACTATAAATATATTAAGCATTAAAGGACCTCTTAATTATTATTAGTTATCCAGCAAAAATATACTATATTTCTTATATAATAAAAGAAAAAGGAAAATCATGTATTTGTAAAAACAACCAAAAAATCTTTAAATAACCTCAAATGTCATAACTGTTATCCATTTTATCGTATTAAGTGTAATTGGAGATGGAAACCTGACGACCTTTGTGAGGCAGAATACACCAAGTTGAGCTTCAGAATCAGCTGTGTCGTTGGAAGGTCAGTGGAATAACCTTTACATTGACTGGTCCGACTATTTGACATTTCGATTCTACACTAGTCCAAAGATTAGCCCGCGTTCACTTAATGATATTTAATATGATTTTAATGAACGTACTTAAGGCGTTAATTTTGTCTATTGTTTTAACTATAATTATTTAACACATCTAGACATGCAATTTAATTGTTGTAAAACGGCCGGCAACGCTGCTGTGACCCTCCGAGTGTTGCAAATGTCTATGGGCGGCGGTGATTACTTAACATCACGTGACCCGCCTGCTCGTTTGCCTCCCTCTGTCATAAAACAAACAAATTTAAAGATCGTATAGTTTTTTCGTAAAGTATACCACAAGAACGTACAGATTGGGAATAGGTAGTGGTCGCTTCGTTATTCTCTATTATTATCGGTTTACAACATACGAGCAAGGTGTATATAGGTATTGAGAACATAAATTGCAAGATGCCGTCAAATCCTCCGTGACTAAAGTAGATTTGCACCGATAACGCCGTAAGGCAATGTAATCAACTCGCATTGGCCGGCTGCGGCGCAGCGAGGAACGATGGCTGAAAACGTGACCAGATATGGATGAAACTTACATACGTAAATCAGATTTCACATGTGCGAATGGGATTAATGCGCCATGTTCCGTCGAGAAATCCATAGTGCCTTCGACGAAATCGCACAAACCAAGTCAAGATCAAGACTGGAAAATCACAAAATGTCACGAAGATTTTTTGTTATTATTTTATGAGATGGTTCCAGTGCAAGTGCGCCAGTGATAAGTTTCAATTTTGTTAACTTTTGTTTAAGAGGGAACTTTCTATACTATAGCAAATAGTACCGCCAAGAGAATAAGCCAATTAGAAGCACCTTAGCACTTGTTTTCCACCTAACTTTCTGCCAGTATCCCATTTCATCAATAGTTCATTATTATGTAAGTCCATAATTCTGAGTGGTAAGTATAATTTTACAAAACCACATTAAATAAAATAAAAAATAGTCAAGCGACCAAATCTGCAACACTATTTAACATTTAAACAGTAGGTCACTCGAACTTCGTGCCAAATATTAGAATGGCAATAATCTAGGTTACAATGCAAAAGTTTATGTATGCAATCAATTATAGTTTTATCAGATACAAGTACGAAATACGGTCATACAGAGTATTTGCTCTGCTCGATACCAAAAAATAACGGTGGCTTTTGTATATCGAGTGACACGGTATCAGTCATTTAAACAGACATCGATCCTCTGCGAGTGGAGTCGGGTCCGAAGGCCCAGATCTAAACGATGCCAGCGAGATTATGTGTGCCAACTTAACGGCTTAACGGTTACTTGTTCCTTTTGATATTTACTTTGTTTGCTTAAAGCTGCGGCCACACAGCTGCGGTTTGCATGACTAGTAAGCCTGAATTAATATATATATATATATAATATAATAAGGATGATCGTTATTATAATTTGCAAATGGTTTTACCAAGCGCAAAACTATAAAAAATGGAGTTTATCAATCTATCGTATAACCTTTGTGGATCTTAAGAATCGTTAAGGAGGATGGTCGTTAACACTAAATGGCGAACTTGTAAGTCATGTCAAATGTTTCTAAACAAAATATGATTTACGTACATAAGTATATGATACACATATTCTCCAAAAGAAACAGAAATAGCCTCACATCCGTTAGTCACTATGCTCCGTCCGGTGAGTGGGAGAGCCGGAGGCCCAACTTCCCCGCCCTCCCCAAATGGAGAGGGTGGGGGGTTTTAAAGGCCAGCAACGCTTCTGTAACCCCGCGGGTGTTGCAGTTGTCTATGGGGGGCGGTGATCACCTAA
>JADGIL010003826.1:3952-27798 GCA_020352625.1 Cactoblastis cactorum
CCCTCCAATAAAAAAAAAAGGCCTATATACTTGAATGAAATATATATGTACATTTTAATTGTATTATAAAAATTTCTACGTTCTAGTGCATTATTGACATGTTAATAAGGAGGATTTTATAATGTTTATAATTCATGTGTGGTCTGCTTGATATAATGCGTGTAAAGCTGCGGATACTGACCCTATGTATGCCTCCCTTGCTGAACATCGATATGAAATCTGTTGACGCAGAATAATTTGATTGGTGCGCTGACCGAAGTTTTACGTTTTACACAAACTTGTTCTATATTTATACGTGAGTCTTCTTAAACGGTTTATGACGTGAATTTATTTCATTCACATCGTGGTACCGTTTGCATATGTTGTAAAGTGCTGGATGTTTCTGAATACTTTCCATGTTCTAAGATGATATGGGCATTAAACAAAGTGAATGCCCATTGTTTAATGCACATCATAATGAATTTTCGACGTTTCTTCTCTCTCTTTTCGACTTTTCTTGATTAAGATATATTAAATAATCAAATAAGTAATTTTAGTACTAACTGATAATTATGATGCCTTTATAATTTAAATATTAGAACTTTAAAATTTATTTATTTTTATGACGGTATTGCATAATTATTTTACCAATTTCAGGGGTGATATGTATGTAGTTAACAAACTTTATCTGAACGCGTAACCAGCATTGGACATAAGCTGCATTGGACAGCCACAAAAATGGAGATTCCAGAAGGTAGACTTAATTTTTTTCTCCTGATTTTTCCTATATCACTTCTTGCTAATCGGCAACTAAAAAAATCGCCTAGTATTTTCCCATGGCATACATTTAGTGTCTCACTTGTCTTTTAATAAGTAAAAATTTAATTGGTAGTGTTTGATTGAATTACTAATAATGATTTCACGTTTTACTAGTTTTCGAAATTTGTTAGCCTAGTTTCCGTTCATGAAGGTTTAAATAAGAACGTTTCCTTAAAGCCTGACTATCTTCAAAACCACAGAGATAAGGCTATATGTGGTAAGCTCTTACAACCTCATCCTCGCTCTCTACGCTCAAGCAATATAGTATACTAATCCATTAATCCATTTTTGAAAAAATATTGACATAGAACTATATTTGCAGGATTCACTCTCAGGAAGGGAACTCTTTAAAGGTAAATCAGTACAGACCAGTGCTCCTATATAGACATTATCATGCGCCAATTAACTTGCTACAAGGTTTATCCTTTTTAAAAGAAGGCACTTTTAAAAAATTCTGTTCTTCAATATTTTGTGTCTGTAGTCTGGGTGGCTTCAGAAGCAATTATAGGAAAATCAGTTTGTGTCGATACTATTAGCCATTGAGCGCTTCTGCATCAGGCTGCTCTCGTAACGTCCGGCGTAAATCTGCATCAACTTGATAAGCAGGCACAGATAAGGTCTGACAAGCGATGGGTTGATGAATGTCTATGCTAAGTCTATTATGTCTACGAATTTTAAATCCGTCTGGCCGTATAGGGATAGAAGTATTTTTGATTGCATTTGTCACGTTATCTTTAGAACGTGCTGTGGAGTCCTCTGCATCGCATTATGTATTATTGACACAGAAAGTTGAGAATAAATCTTTACCTCTTGGAAATTCAAAATAAATACTTACAGATAATTGTTTGAATTGTGAGAATTTTTTTAACTCTTTTTGATACTGGTACATTCTTAAATAGTCTTACTTATAATAGTAACTACTTAAGTACTTATCTACCTTTTCTCAATACGGCGATCTTGAGTTCAGACAATAAAGTAACTTTTGAATGAGCTTTAGCTATTAAACAAAGGCTGAGCGAAGTTTAATTCCAAATTAGTTTCTTCGAACTAATTTGCTACTAACGGAAGTTCGTTCAAGCTGATCGATGTGAAGACTGCGATCATTGGGTAGATTTTAAAGGAACTTGATCGAAAAGCCCCCTAACCCAGATTCGCTGTCGCCAGATCAGTGGTCAGGCAGGGCAGTGGAGCGCCTTAAGGCCGAATCCACACTGCCCGCGCCTGTTCGTCGACCAATCCAACGTGACTTAACGTTATGTGACGCAACCGCGCGTGACCGTGACATCTCTCAGACATTGGCGCCATCTATGATGCATTGCTCTGACGCTTTCCATTTTAACTAAACATGCTATCGAATGTCTATGAACCATTTACAAAAAATGGGTGTGGGGTGAACAATTTCGTTATTTTATTTGAATAGCGAATTATGTAGAGTCAACGGTAAACCGTTGACTCTACATAATTCAGATAAGTAAATTTAATGTAAGTAAATTTAATGTATAAGGCTTCTTTTGTTAGTTATTATATAAATTAACTACAAAAAATGAAGTTTGTAATTATTTTAATATTACACCTCGATGACAATTCCTATCAGAATCAATAAGCCCGCAATTCAGCTAAGAGTGGCCTTCGAATCTCACAACTCTCCGCTCTGTCTGCCTCTTAAAAGATATAGAGACGTGATACTGTATGTAATTTTATTGTTGTTTTTATGTCAAAGTAAACATATTTCGTGTTGGTACAGAGGAGGTATAAATAAATTACTTAATTTACAAATGATTCATGTTTTATTTGCAGAGATAAATATTTAAACATAAAAATTTATAACCTTAGTTTCCTTATCTTATTTAATATACTTTCCAATCCGGACCAATAAATTCATTTGTCTTAAGAGGAGTATGCATCAATGCAGCTTCCGGGATGCGCTCGTTAAGTTCATCACGTTATCAGAGTCGTCAGGAACACTCAGTTCGGCCATCAATCAAGTGCCAGTCACACCGTGTACAGTTACAATGTAAATGCACTTATACTTGCATTGAATATGAATATTGCGTTATCCTTTTCGTTATAGTAATATAAATATCAATATTCTATTGGAAAGTAATTACTCGGATTTCGGTATAGCTAAGTACATTTTAAAAAATCGTCTCTTAACTAACTACAATCTACGCAGAAAATTTCTACACGATATTTTTTTCTAGATTATAGGTGGGTTCTAGTAGAATATATGGTTGTGGGAATACATAAAAAGTCCGTTTACACGTGATGTATGATGACTAAATTGGCCAATTCTGTATCTATAGGTACCTATATTCTAAAAAAAATACGTTTTGTTTGTCCATTCCATAGAGTATAAATAGATAGTCAATTCTTTTATAGACGATTCATGTATTTATTATATTTACTACACGATTGTACCATCGCTTGAGACAATTCTAATTTCAAACCACAATCATGACAAAAATTGAGGATAATCTATAGACACCCTCAGCCATCGTACAGGTAGAAACAGGTTTTCGTAGGTACGTCTGTATGTTGAAGTTACCAGGAAACATGTGTCGATAAAAAATGAAATGTACGGTTCACGGTCTTATGGCTATTTTAATAACATCGATTCTCATGAATGATTAAATCAAACGTAATCACGCAATGGAAAACCAGACGTGAAGTACATACCTATCTAAAGTAGAACTGTGATATGTATTTCTATAGGTATGATTTCATTTATTTATGTATCAATTCTAAAATTCTGCTTATTTATGGTGAGATGTACCGGAACATTATTTTTATTCATATTTACATGGATACTATAAGATAATTTTTACCCTTAGACATGAATTTTTTTTTTAAATCACAATGCAATTCTGATAACCGGTGTACAAGAAAAACAAGACAATTAAATATTAGATATGTGTAATTATTATAGCATGTGTAAATGTATGACTAAGAAGATAAAAGGACTTACACCGCCTACTTATATTACATTACACGATGTCACATAGAGTAAAATAAAGGTAAGAATATTTTTAAATTAATAAATTAAATAAATGGTTAGAGAACTTCTTAGAACATAAATATATATTTTCTATCATCATAAATTGGTGTCATTACAGAAGATAAGTTATGTAATCACAATTTGTTTACTCAGCCGTTGGTAGCCGGTCAAATAGTGTTATCACTGCCTAGCCCAACATGCCAGGCAATTGACCCTAATATCAGTTGAAGCCGAATTGTATATCGCTGCACGTTAGCTGGCCTACTTCTACGAAGACAAGATGAGATATATCACACACGGAATTACAGATAATTTGTACTTTAAATAATACATCCTTTAAGTAAACTTGTGCATAGGAAGTTCAATATCCTTTATAAAAAAACAGCGTCTAAATGCGAGTAAGACTGGCTCAAGAAGGTTTCCGATCTTAATTTAAAAAAAAAGTACGTTTGGTATATGAGAAATATCAATTTTATTTTTAGTAGTTTTCTAGCTATCACAGTCCATGAGATGCAGCCTGGTGAGTGGTGGACGGGCAGACAGCGGAGTCTTAGTTCCCGATTTCCCGAGATCCCGATTTTCTTTTTGAGTAAAAAACTAGTAATATTATAAAACTATCTACTGTATCGGGCAAGCTAAGCTAGGTTTTCATACTTGTGTGCTGACGGCAAATTATGTAAACCAAGCTATATGAAGCTGCAGTTTTGGATAACACCAGAAAACATGTTCTTAAATGACATAAATTAAATATATATTTTAGTCTTTTATACCTATTACCCATTTTTACGATTTTATCGTTTTCTGTCATAATTTAAAGCCTAAGCAATCACATTTACCTGAACGACACGTAATAACGACCTTCGGTCACTTCACGCTCGTTTGTTCACTGGAATTCAGTCTTTATGCTGATTTCGACTGTGTAAATTACGTTATTTCATGGCTTATGCAATCCGTAGCGAACGCTAGAGTTCATGTAATTAGATCTCCTGAGGATTAATTTGGATAGGTACGGAACAGCTAGTTAACTAAATTATAGGGGATTCTATTACATCTAGCCTGAAATTTATCTTGTAACGATGCAAGGATGTATGAAGTTGAAATCTACGTAGAGAAGAGTAATTGATCTCAAATTTTGCATTCATAACTACCCAACTAAAATAATGTGTCAGCAAAAAAATTACAAGTCTCTATTATTTTATAATTAATTGCAACAAAATAAAGATATATAATTTCGTAAACGGTACATGTTTATAGGGCCATAATATCCTGTAGCAGTCACAACTAGCGGTGTCAGTTATCGGCCGGTAGGCGGGACCTGCTGCTATCGCAGGAAACGGGTGGTCAGCACCAGTATGGCCAGCTTCATGCTACCACTAAATATACAAAACACAGAGGTTTAACGTATCAATAGGGTAAACTGAAAAACTCGTAAAATATTGAGTATATTCAACAGTTGTATATTTATGGTGATGACAAAATTGTACTTCAAAAGATTTTATAATAAAATAAAAATAAAAAAAACAAACAACACAATAACACAATTTTTCTTTATATAATTTCTTTTTCAACAAAAATAAAGTTGTATTCCTCAATTTAGTCAAATTAAAATAGATAAATAAATAAAAGCTGTTAACAAAAGAAAATTTTTTTATAGGTTTCTTTTAAGAAATTGGAACTGCTTATTTGTCATCGGTTCTAGTTTTTGAATAGTTGAAATGATGATGGTCCGAGGACCGACTGTGGACGATTATTGATGAAAGGAAGTAGTCAATTCATTAAAATATGAGATACACAGAACAAATTGCTAGGTATGGCTGAGACAAATAAAAAAAAAGCCTATCTAAGATATTAGTTTATTATGTGAAACTGTCGTGTTCTCCATATTTTGAGGCAGATATTACAATTGTGAGAAATAGTTAGGATATTATTGTATACTTTACATATTATCATTTGATAAATGGCGTTATCAAAGGGTCCAGGCAACTACATTTTGTTATTGATATCAGAACCTTTGTTATCAAAAGTTGAAGGACTCTTATTGCCTTTTCCTTATCAAGAATGTATCTATTCATTCTATATTAGTTTAAATCAAATAGCAACATATCTGCATCCGTTGATCTATCATATCTGAGTTTAGGCATGACCGAATGTACAATGAACAATTTATGAATCCGAAAATCCTACTGATTTAGGGATTGCAGGTAAGTATTTTATTGAGCTTAAAACAAGAGATTCTTTTCACTGGCGATGGGCTAGTAAATTGTCACTATACCTATAAGAATCCCCATCTTGCCGAGCATTCCATTAAGCCTATCATGAATGCTGGTCGAAAGGCAACATTAAACTTTGTATATCCCGTAAGTAAAAAAGACGTAACGCTGTATCTATATTTCGTAGAATTTTCAAGTTTCTTTATAAGTTAATACTTATGGATTAACTTAAAAGTAACGTGGATTTGCAATGAAAGTAAAATAATTTAGTGATTTTGGATTGTAACGCGAAGAATTTGTAACATAATTACATATACTTTGTGCTTGTCAAGTTATCTTCCCAAAGAGTAGTAAACCAAAAAGAGCATTCATTCAGCACATTAATCAGATCAAACATTTCGCATATTTGTCTCTATTACTAAATTATTTAAGGTTAGGTTATGACAGACTGATTTGTAAACTTCTAACCACAATCGAAAGTTAGGTACATTGTTTTTATAGCTAGGCACGGGCAGCTGTATTTTCCTAAACACAGCTGTAATTGAGATATGAGTAATGAGCACCAAACTGAAACGAATCAAAGGCGTATACTGCGTGATTTATAATGATCGTCTCATACAAATTAAATAGAGCTCAGTGGAGTTGCGTCATTCTAACCGTGCTTTGGGAACCACATTAAAAATTAGACATTCAAGAATTCTAAATTAGTATATTTTTTCGTTGTCCGGTGGAGATTGTTTACTTTTGATTATATAAGTTATCACATTATTGCCAATTGGGAATGCTGATCAGCAAATACATTGGCAAGATCAAACTGGACATGAGTTTAAACGTGCTAAATACTAAAATTGAACAAAATGGAAACGCCTACGCAATTTATCTCCTAATGAATTTGGAATTATAGAAAGAATATAAAAATAGTTTCTATTTTGTACAGATCCCGTATCACGTCTTTATCTCTTACGGGGTAGACAGAGCCAAGATTAGTGGGGCTCGTTTTCTAATAAAACCATTTTTCTGAATTCTCGTCATTTTGTGATGTAGGCTTATCAGCTGCTTTAGGTTCTTCACCTTGCAGTAATCAGATACACGTGTCCCATTACCGCGACCTAATACTTCTATGAACTAAATACAATTAAGAGATATATTTTGTTATTCGCAACTATTCGTACCGTTTTTCATGAATTATTTTATATCAAAACATAAAGGTTACTAACGTCTACTCTTATAATAATTTGTAAAATATACAGTTACATTTCAAATTAGCAAAAGATGATGTTTGATTGAACTGAACGATAAAATAATCTCTAATAGTGAAGTCACGTCAATAGCCTTTTGGCGACTTTGAGCAAAATGCTACGTATTTTTTTTTACAATTTAACACCTCCTTAAAGCTTATTTTTGTCGAATAGTGTCGAATTTTAATTTAATGCTATTGTAATATTTATATTATTTTGAGTATCTACATCGTCTAAAATACAATATGTCATGTCAACACGTGTTTATCATCAATAAACGAGACTAGACAAGTTGGTAAGTTACTAACATCAGTCTGTCCCAAGATAAAAAGCTTAATAAAAAAGGAAATGCATGTACAACAAAATATTCATAATTAATAAAGGTATTTTATTTTGCGCTCAAATAAATCCACACTATTTCCATGAATCTTTAACGAGATATGAATAAACAACACCCAAAACGAACCGTTAATGATGACACGTTTACGACATATACACCAAAGCAATCGCTGATTGATTTACAGTTCATAATAACAACAAGCAATGATTTACACAGTCATATTTGCACACTTTGAACCTCTTATCATTTCTTGATTAATGCATTCTCAGAACGGCGGTAACTCATTTGTTATAAAATATCACAGGATACAATGCAACTATGAGTTTGCAAACTTTTATTAATATATTTGACCTGTCTCGGTGTCTGTGATATCCCTAGTTAAAGTCGACCCACTTCCGGGTTTCTAGTCAGACGTGCACGTACAAATTGGAAAAATCAATATTAATTTATATTATGCTATTCAATGAGGCTGAAGACAAAATTTTTGTTTGAAGTATTGAAAAACATGGCAGATATGCCTTCCAATTACAATTTTTTTTTCATATTAACTTTTAATAAAAAATTAATAAAGATAAAGCTAATGAAAATTTTGAAAACCTTTGTTATGTAGTTGTTTTATTTAAAAAAATAAAGAACAGTTCATTGTACCAGATAATCGTCAATGGAAAATCGATAAGGTAGTGCAGAGACAATTCGGGTAAGATTTTAAATTTGGAACGTTTTAGTACAAACGTACTAAAACGAACAAAGGTGTTTGTTTATCTATGTATATGTCAAATAAGTTATATACATGATTGAAGGGTCGGAGAATATGCGCCGGATGGCCGTGCGCCTGCTCGGACGTGCGTTGGTTTGCAAACACGGACATTATAACAGCTATTGTTATAGCATTGTTCTCCTACGTTGGTTGTAAGAATGCAGATAAAGTTAG
Source organism: Cactoblastis cactorum (assembly GCA_020352625.1). NCBI lineage: Eukaryota > Metazoa > Arthropoda > Insecta > Lepidoptera > Pyralidae > Cactoblastis > Cactoblastis cactorum. The sequence goes on from JADGIL010003826.1 coordinate 12,465, forward strand.
GGATATTGAAGATAATATCATAGAGTTATGTTGATGGTGCATATTCTTAGAGGTCCATGTATACGTATAATATCTTACATCGTCTACCTATAAGATAATTCCGTGATTCCTCTCATAATTTGGATGCAAATCCTGCACTGCTACCGTTTTTATTGTTTACAACTGATGTTACTGTTTCCCAGAAAGCTTAAGAATTGAGATAATCAAATTAGTAATAAGTATATAGAAAAATAAAATATTTTACCCATATAATACTCGTACCTCGGGTTCAATCCCCAGTTAAGTGATGACAGAAAATGATTTTTTTTTTAATTGGCCTGACTTGGATGTTTATTAACATATCTATTTATAACAAGTTCATTCAGTACAGGGTTTTTGGGGGTAAGACTGAATTGGCATTACTTGAGTTTAGGTGCTCCCCCTTAGATTTCATCGTTGCTTCCTATCAAGCGGGATTGTCAGTCAACAACTTATTTGTGATTTGTCCCTGTATATTTTACAGTGATTTTTGAAGCTTATTTGTCTTACTTGTAAATGTAGCACTAAGTAATGTCTGAATATAAATATGACACATTTTTATAGTATAAAATATTTATGGCAACTAATAGGCAGTATTGTGCATACAGTTTTCATTGTCGCAAACGAGTATGGTAGACGAGGATGTAGACGATTTGTATAGAATGTTAAGTCTATAGGCCAACAGATGGATACGTCCATGTGAATCAGAGAATGTGACGTCACAGTTATTTAGCTTCTACAACATTCTAGATTATTTTTTCGATTATTATATACTGTATGTATACATGTATAATGTTCTAATATAAGTAAACATGTGAAGAAAGACAAAGATTTCATATATGTTAATAATATACGAAAAATGTTATGTAATATGTTATAGACTCCACATGTAGCTTATTTCTAATGTGTAAATAAATTATGCTAGAAGGTTACTTTAATTTACTTCTATTTATGTACGAAGAAAAATACGTATCACTGTTTTGTAATGAAAATAAGTGCGATTTCCTTAAACCTTGATACCATAGACATTGATAACAGTGTTAATATAAATTGACCTTTCAACGTCCGATCCAGATACATACGAGTTTCATTGCTGGTTTTCATTTTCATATATACCTATAAGTATGGCGAAGTAAATAACTTTTTCCACAAGGTCATACTTTGAACATTTCATGCTGGTCTGGAAGCGAAAGAAAACCTTAGAATGTGCCAGCTGCTACTCTTCCCGCGCAATATTGTAAAAGTTATTCAAGGGTAAGGGCTTCAAACAGCAATTCTCATAGGCGATGGGCTAGCAACCTGTTACTATTTCTGAATCTTCATTACACCAACAAGTCCACTATTTTGATAAATGTGGCCTTTGAGTACTGAGACTTATGGCTCTGTCTACCCTTTTAGTGCTAAAGACTGTATCATACTTTGAAAACAAATTTGCATATATTTGAAATAACAGGAAGTCGAGTTTGATTTTGACTAACGCGATCATCACTCAGAAATCAACGTCATATTCACGTTAAACACACGATGAATCAGTCTGTAAATACTAAGTTAGAAAAGATGATAATGGGTTACGATTTTGGCAAAATTTAGTGATGTTACAATAATGCGAATGACGTAAATTATGCTATTAGAGCTTAGATCATACTAATATATGATCTAAGTATTAGAGAGTTACGTCAGAAATATTTCAGGATTGACAAATCAATGTTTTTGTACAGTGAAATTGTTATTTGTTTTAGCAGCACGTGGTGTGGCGGCTGCTGCTGGCGCGAGCCCAGGGCGGGCTGCCAAGTCTTTAGGCGACAGGGGGTCTTGCCACCCCAGCCGTCTGAGGATTTGCTATATCATTCCAACTCCCTCGCACCTATTAAACCACAGATAAGACATGTGCAATTGTGTGTTGACGCGTGTATCGAAGACAGATCTGAACGGGACATTCACTGCCTTCTGTGTCTCGTCGACCCTCAATTGAACGAGAGTAAAAGTGTTGCTTCCACTTCTGTGTTCTTAAAAACGTTTGTTATGTATTTTTCCTCGCCTGATAATAATGTGATGACTTAGCTTAAGTTTTGTATCAGCGTGTGCAAGTTACTAATTCCATCTTATGAACGATGATGCGTAAACTGAGCAATTGATTAATTTTTATGGGTGCATACAAAATTAGCATGTATTGTAAATTTAACTATTGATATATCTTTATTATATGACTAATACCTGAAGTAAACATTATTATGTAATTGTAAATTTTTCAGATATACCATATCTGTCTTTTTAAGCACGATTTTCATTATTTTTGTAATGTAATTAGATTTCAATAACATTTAGAACCAAATTTAGATTTTCTGAGGTGCCCAGAGGTGTCCTTCAATCGTAATTAGTGTATGTGCTGGCACATTAGCGTGGTGATTAGCGAGCTCCGTCCCGCCTTAGGTTTGAGAGTTATGCCTTACCACAATGAAACTAAATACTGCATGCAGAACAATATTTTTAATGCGCTGCTGTGGTTATTCATTGTTAGGCAAACCCTATGACTTTATTATTAGAACTAATTATAATATAGAGCATAGTCTGGAATGCAAGACTTAAATTATCAAGTTTGTTTATTTTTATTATTTTTACTGCTCTTTACCTCAAAGAAAAAAACGAAACATTTATAGGACACTTCGTTGTCCATCTATTAAGACCATTTTCTCTGAAACGTTTTCAAAATATTCCCTTTAACCTAGAATCTTAAAATTTAGTAATATGAAAGATCTTACTATGCCTGGGCCGGCATGTAATTAGTATATATAACAAAAGCCTTGGCCTTGCAGTTCGCCTTATTGTCATCGCTATTCATCAGGAAGACACGCCATCTAATGTTATCATTTTTATAGATGATTGCACGAATCTCTGTTCTGATGTCATCAAAACGGAAGACCGTTCCTTTGAAAGATAATCAGTGAAAATAACAATAATGAAGTAAGGTAGACAAGGACGGATAAACAATTAATTGTTTCGTAAAATTAATAGGGTTAATACCGTCCTGCTTCAAGGAGCTTCAAACTATTATTTAACTAATAGAAAATACCGGGAAATTAATATACAATAAATAAAGTAATTATTATATGCTGCAACTTCCTCGTATTTTCCATGTTGAAAATTAATGTAAATAAGTTGGATAATCGAGTAAACTCAGTATCGTGTTAATTATAAATACATGATGTATTGCTAGAACCATTTAAGCGAGTATGCGTGCTTGCAAGTAAATAACCATGATCGTGTTTTATTCATTCCGGGCTAGGAACGTGTCTGTGATTGACAATGATTGTTGGATAGCTGTAGCTGGTAATATAGCTTGTGGTTTTAAGTGTATGTATTTACCGGTTAAGTTATTTTAGTCGTAATAATGTCTTAGTGAGAAAGGCAGATTTCATGTGTATATGAAGTCTGCTTTTATATACTTATACGACGTTTACTGTGTATACGCTTTTTTAAATATTCCTAAAAATTATTCGGAGATAGGTAGATTATTCCAGTTGTAAAAATACCGCATTTGTGTAGGTAACAAATATTTCTCATTTATATGTATAGTAGTGACAATATGATAGATCGGTACTATATTAAATAGGAGTAAAAATATAGATATCAAATTTATTACATAGCTCCCTTGTGAGCCACTTTACTAAATATTAGGTCCTTACATATGAAATTGGCGTTTGATATGGGAGGAACAAAACGTCAAATATTTTTTAATATATTAATTTAATTATAGTATGAACAATTGTTATCTATGCATTTTTGCCATCTCATAGGTAGTTCACTGACCCCTTTAATCGGAGTTAAATTTTTTTGCCTTGCAAGAATTTGTCCAAATTTCGATAAATATGGTAATCTGTTGGAGCAAAGTCCGGGGAGTACGGTGGATGTTTTAGTCATTCCAATTGAAGCTCTTCTAATTTGGTAGCCGTCTGTGGTGCAGTGTGTGGTCTAGCCACAGACAAGGGTCTAGCGTTGTTGTAAGCAGCAGTGGCGTAGAGCGATTGACCAGCCTTAGCTATTTATCAGCTAGCGTTTCCATCATGGTTTGATTGATAATAGACATATGCCATAATCGTCTGGTCAGATTTGAGAAAACTGTCCACCAAATGCTTAGAAGTAACTTTTTTTTGGGTCAATTTTCGTTTGGGACAGGATTTAGCTGACTTGCAATGGCTGAACCCTGTTCAGCTATTGCAATGAGTGCTTCCGATTAAAGTAGACATTTTAATTGGCATCATAGGTAATGATTTAATTTATGTATGATGCTTGCAGAAAAAACAAAAGGAAAAATGCAAATTATAACGTTTAACGAAACGCAAATACATGTGTATTATAAGTAGCTGTATTTTGTATTTGGAATTTCTAACTAAAGAGGAGAAATTTCTAATTAAAACGGCCAGTGCGACAAAATGCCTAATAAAATAGTTTTCTTTTTTATTTGTTAATTTAAGTTTACCTATAAAGGTAAACTTAAATTAACAAATAAAAAAGAAAACTATTTTATTAGGCATTATACTATAGGTAATTATATTATAGTAATATTAAAACTATAAAGTTTTAATATTACTATAATATAATAACATTTACTTCTTAAAAAGTAATTACTTTAAAATTTTGATGAAATAAGTTAGAAATTACACAGTTATTTGCTGAATTACAATAAAACTAGTTTTGTTATTAAGTAATTGTAGACCAGAATTTTGTACAATAGGAATGTATAAATGTTCATATATTTTGTCGCTGGTTTTATTGCTCATCAATCTAAATGATAATATCTGATATAACTTTGCTAAGATTTGAGATTATATTTCAATTCTGCGTCAGTAGTTTTTGCGGTAACTGTATTCAATTTCAATGATTCAAGGTTCTCGGTGTAATGAAGTATTATACCTGTACAAGCTGTGAATAGACAGAGACCTTCATGTCGGTGGATTTGGCGCAGTGTGACGTCTAACTATTATTATGAGGATAATGCTTCGGCGTAACTAATGAAAACATTTGTCAATTTTCCCAAATTGGCTTTTAATTAAAAAGGTCGTCATGTCGTTGCTGTAAAAATATTCTATACTTTAAAATGAGCTTATTTTTATATACCTTTTTATTTGAATGTATTTGTTCTTTAGGTATATTATGATCTCAAGTTACTAGTGTAAAATTTTCTAGATAAGTCTCATCTCTGGATGGGACAATCTTGGCAATGCTTGATTGGCCAGTCAGTTAACGTTCACACGGGTCATTATAATAATATAACGATAGTATTACTATGACCTGTTAAAATGACCTTCTTTTATAATCTTAGAATATGATTTAAAATTATGGAAGAGGTTAATTTATTATTCAAATAGTGATCTATTTTTCAAATAAATTATGTTTAATATACCTTATGTTGTAAAAACCCGTTGATTCGATAAAGTTTTCAAGGCAGTAACAAGGAGGAAAACAGGTGGAAACAAAGCTACGTATGTGGGCGATGTCGGCAAATAGACTGGTGAGACCCTTCTCAGGAATCAATTTCGCCGAGCATAAACAAGATACAAGGTGTTGATATATTGTCGAATATACTAAAATATTAAAAATGTTTTTGTATTTTCTATTAGCAAACGGCACAGTTTTATAAGGGTTCGCAATTTTTCTCTCTTATTCTATCGTCTAAGAATGCCTTTAGACAAGCATTTAAATAACTACGTTAATAAAATAAATAACGTATAGAGACAAATAACACAAAATGAGTTAGCCCAAAAGTAAGTTCAAGACTTGTTTTATGGGATACTATCTCAACGATACTATAAATACACATATAGATAAATATCCAAGACCCAGGCCAATCAGAAAAGGGTAATTTTCCATCATGAGGTTAAACATGATATGTACCTATAGTAGTTTTTAATATAACCCACTTCCTGTTGTTAAAGTTAATTATTTTTACCTGCTTGTGGGTATGTGATATTGTTGGTAATCTAAGTATAATACTTACATATATCGGATAATGCTTAAAGTTAGTAATTAATTTCTTGATAGCATATACAAATATTTATAAGTTTGTTCATAATTTTTTTTGTAAACTGGAATCCATATCGAGTCGCATTACTAATTTGGAGTCGATTTATTTTAGAAATTACTTCTTGTAAACGCATTTAATGTTGATGGAGGTGGATGGATTTTCACCAGTAAAATTAAAATTTCAGTATATTAGATCGTGTGATAAACATGACAACTAAGTCTAACAACATGAATTGCGTGCGTGCTTACGACTGAGTCCAAAATTAAGGCATTTGTCATTAGTCAACGGAGGTCATATAATTGGTCTCTCTTATTTGTTAGGAATACCGACAATAATCGTGAATAGTAGAAGGAACAAAAGTGTGAACTTATCAACCCTAATTAATTTGGTGGTAAGCTGTGGTGAATAATCAAAACTTTTTGTATCAAACATCAGCTTTGTTTGATGCTGGCCAATCAGTTTTGATATTTTATTTTTTCATTTTATTAATTTTCATCATTAGAGATCCACTTTACAGAAAACATTGCAATTATGAAATTTTGATGGTATAAACCACAAGCACAAATCCTTCATGTCATTATTTGTCGGTAAAATCACATTATAATGAATCAAATATCATATAAAAATCATTACAAAAAAATAAATCTATTGATCACACCGTTTTTATTATTGCTGACGGCGTTACTTTAATCACAGTGCAATGCTTTTTGTTCGAGTACTGGGTAGGATTTTAATTTATTCCGGGTCTATCAAAGCATGCAGCACTTGTAAATTCCACACGAGACGGAACCAACTACAAACTTACTTCAAGTAGACCCCGCTAGCCTGTTCAACTGTGAGAAAACAAATTTACCATTCTACCTACTGCTAAGTCACATGAAAAGGACCGCTGGCTCCACTTTTATCAATACGGCACAATTAAATATTTTTAACTTTCCATTTTAATATTCTATTATAATATATAAAATACCTAAGTCAAAATATTTTTATTGAAATAGACTAGGATCTAGCGTTTTTAAATCGTCAATTTCGAAAATCAAAAATCGAAAATTTACCCTAAATGGAAGAGCACCACACCGTCTCACACGCTTGGTAATGGTTTACTTATTAAACTAGTCTGTGGAACCAGCGCTATTTTTCATTTCGCAGACTAATGAATGTGTATAACGTATGTTTGATACCCTTGTATGTCACTTATGTGCAGCCAAATGGTAGATTTTAATTAAAATCTGCTGTGATTTTTCAGAATCTACAAGCGTATAAATGTAAGTAACATATCATACGCATCACTGCGTATTCATAAAACGTGTGCACCTACAAGTTTTCTGTTTTTTTTATTATGAAATTGCAAACGCGCAGGCGGGTCACGTGATGTTAAGTGATTACCGCCGCCCATATACACCTGCAACACTCGGGGGTTACAGAAGCGTTGCCGGCCTTTGAGGGATTTTTCTCTTTTCTTGAAGTCTTTCGATGTCTTCCGGTCCGGAAATACTGCTGCAGGCAGTTCCTTCCACAGTGTGGTAGTGGTAGTACGTGGTATAAACTTTCTTTTAAAACATACGATGGTCGAGCGCCACTCGTCCAGACGGAATACATGAAACTTTAGACTGCGGCGGGTAGTACGGTGTAGAAATTCTACAGCGGGTATTAACTCGAACAATTCCTCAGAACACTTCCCGTGATAGATTCGGTAGAAAAAGCGCCAGACTTTCCAGTTCGTGGTATGATCGCGTTTTTAAAGTACGTAAAATCAGCGTATGATTTTAAGCAATAAAATTAGAAATGGAAATTTGACTTCTTCGGATACAGTTATCAAATATAAATTAGAGGTAACCTTTGAGTCGGACATTAAATAGTAATGTAAGTAATAGGTATAGTTATATGAATAAAAGTATATGAAGAGTTCATCATTACAATCTACTATGTGGTGAATATTGATCAGCAGTAATATGTATGAATATTTCTAAGAGAAAAATTGAGAAAAAATGTCATGTCTCATGTACCTGCTCATTGAACAACTTTGTATACATTTTTCTCACTAGTCCTTTACCAAAATCCATGGAAATATTCAGAATACAACGTATGATTAGTTCTGCGAGATTAATATCCACTGGAACTAGTGGTAATGACTATAAAATACTACATATTGTTTTACAGTTTTGTAAAATCATTGTTCCACGCAAAATATGATCCATCCGAGTAGACACCTTCAAAAGAAGAATGAAAAAATAATAATCTAAGAACTACATGTTAGGTCAGTGTATGTAGGTATAGGGTGAAAAGTGTCTGTCAAGAAATAACGAGGCAAACTAAACTATGCACTTTATTTGTATATAACCAAATAATTATCTTTCCTCGATAAAGTGAAAAAATATTCTGTAATGATTAGTAGACGTCGGCAGCCACTAAATACGAAACCGGAACACGGAGCGGAAGGTCGGTCACCATTGCTATAATGAGTCGTTACCATGCATACATTAAAATATATCAACATTATTTCACCTTAACCAAGTCTTGACCATTTTTCACAGTTAAACCAGTGGCTAATGTTTCGTAGAAATAATGAATAATGTGCACGAGTAGAATGTAAACGAACGGAATGGTGAATGTTGGTCTGGATTTTGTGAGATAGGGTTACTATTCCTTTTCAATTCTTTTTCTAAAACATGGAATTCGTGATATGAACTTAAAAAGTCCATACAAACTAGACGCTGAACCATTTCTCCTTTGTAGAAAGTACACCGAAAACAACTTGATTTTCTATCGATTTCAGCCGTTGCTGTGTACCTACCTACATATATGTCTTTAAAACAAATTGGTATTTGGTATATACTATATAAACAATATTTTGCTGATACAAATATATTTATTTAAAATCTACATATTATTTAAAAAAAAAATGTGAATAGGGATATAATCCTAATAGCGAATAATCCTGCACAAACATTTTAAATAGATTGAGCTAAAGATTGATAGTTTGGTTTATTTCACAGGAAAGCACGAGCTTTCATACATTTATTAATAATGTTGTAAAAATTAGTTGAAGGCATTAAATTCGGTTGAACTACCACTTGGCTATTGACACTTGTAAGTGCACTCTGGTGCAATCATGTCCGACGGCATTTAATCGGGCTCCGGGGAATACTTGACCGACGACGAAGCAACTACTGAGTTTTAATTAGTCAAACTTCCGCAGGATTATTTGGTGTTTCGATTTTAAATAAATTTCATTCTACTTAAAAAAAAAAACAAAAAGAAGTTTTATACATTAAAACTATTTTTATGTAAATACTACTTTTGATCTGTAAGGAAATAAAAAATTATTATAGTACCTTTAATAATTTTGCCCATGCTTGATGAGTCATACTTTTTAGTTTCTGTAATGTATTATCGTAAAGCTCCAATCATTAAATTTATTTCTCGTGTTCGAAACTTGTAATATCGCATTGTGGTCAATGACTACAATGCTCTTAGTCATAAGAAGAAACGAATATTTTGAATGTTCACCTCATGATTCATAGGTGCATACCCGCTGCATACCACACCTTCTCTCGGACCTTGCAGTGCTATATAAATAAAATAAAAGCAAGCCTTGCGACCGGAGGCACGTGGTCTATATTTGATGGACTTAATATTTCCTATATCATAGTTTACATAATATATTTAGTCCATTTAGAGGTGATTATTATACGGAAAAATCGATTTAGTATAAGTATAGGTAAATTTTAAAATACGTATCACAATGATTGCTCTTCAATATTAGAAACCAATGCACGCCTGAAGATATTATTGTAGCAATAATTTCACTACACTCCTCCATTTTTTAAAAGAATCAGCGAAGAATTATCAGGATATACATATCTACTTAGAATATCTCTGAGATCTCTGAGAGTTGATGAATGGGAGTGAAATAACAATATTAGAATCACATAAATAGCAAAATGGAATTTTTAAAAATAAGTTAAAGTATGCTTTTAGTCATGTAATGATCGCGACAATCATCAAAACAGGTTAAATGTTGTTTCCTAATCCTAGAAAAGCCTAGAAATAAATTGAATTTTAAATCAAGCGATCAAAAGATATAGAAAAGTATACCAAGAAGATTTCATTCACTAGTTTTTAAGCTTTTTTTACCTTATCTCTCAATGTATTGAACAAAAGGTGTTAATACAGATGACACTTTGAAAAGTTTCTAAGTAGTAAATTGCTAAGACAGTAAGTAACATTACAGACTAAACTTAATAGTTTAGTCTCCTACGATAAGTGTGTGAGAAAATGTACATCTGTGGGTTTCCCGTCACAATTCTAGGGGATTTTAGTGTCTCGTGGTTAACTATGAAGTTAGTTAAGTAAATTAGTACATATAATAAATTAAGCTTGTCGTAGAACGATTAGTACCATAATCTTCATCAGATGAGTGAATAAAACAACTTTTGGGTTATGGCTTTCGATGCTTTATTTATATGATTCTTCGGAGGCCCAACTTCTTAAATGTCAGCGTTTTCTGTGACCCCGCGGCTATTGCAGTTGTCTATGGGCAGCGGTGATCACTTAATATCACTCGACTGCTCGTTTGCCTCCCTCTTACATAAAAAATACACGATCTCTATAATTCTGTAAGCATAATTTTTTTTGTCAGATGTAGGCAAACGAGCAGGCGGGTCACCTGATATTAAGTAATCACCGCCGATAGACACCTGCAATACCCGGGGGTCACATTTTTATGTAAATTAGGTTTTATCTACTACACTACAAGTTTATTCTGCTATCTAATTCATTGGGCGTTTGTTCTGTAACTAGTTTGTCACGTTTCAATCTCGGCACTGAGCTATCATATGTTACAAATCGATTCCCTTTGTGTCGACGTCAGAGCTCAGGTTTGTGGAAACAATAGAAGACATGCGGCCGTCGTCCATTGCAGCTATACAAATACTTAGGTTATTGGAGACTAGACAAGCGATCCAAAATTTGTTTAAAGTATAATATACCAGTTCATAGTCATTATGTATTTAAACTGCAACTAGACTATTTATACAATAAAAAATATACAGAGACAAATAAATCAACAAAAAAAGACAGAGAGAAATATACAAATATATAGAGATAACAATTTGATGAATTTTTATAGGTTCAATAGAAACCAACACAGTAGGTATTTTGTCTGGCTCTATGTTTGTTGTTTGTTGGCAGAATTTACTGATAGAAATCTCAAGCACTATTACAAGCTTTTATTTAACTTGCAATGTAACTATGTCTATTCGTGTGGAATCTTGCAACTCAATTTTGTATTCATACTTAGTTTGGATGACGACAATTCAGGTTATTTTAGTGTACTTCATTCTAAATACAACATGGCAGAACATTCAACATGGCGGACTAATTATTTTCGAAGCGCTCTACCATATGGGTATCAATTTTAATTGAATAATTTAAAATAAAGTGTCGTAATTCTAAAAGTTTTTTTTAAAAAAGGTTTTTTTTACTTTAAATTATATGCCGCTTAGATAACGTGTCTGGTTCGATCCTCAGTCAGGTCATGATGGAAAAAGATATTTTTCTGATCGGCCTGTATCATAGATGTTTATGTCTATACAAGTATTTGTTATAAAATTATAGTACCGTCCTATTAGTATCCCATAATACAAGTCTCGAACTTACTTTAATGGCTAACTCAACCAGTGTGATTTATAAAAGTTATATCCATAATAAATTTTATTTAGTTTGAAAAAAAAACAAATACAATACAATTGTGGTCATACTTCTAATAAAACATAAAAATATCCGATTTTATATCCGGAGACACAGCAGTGTCTCGCGCCAAACATTTAACATATGTTTATGTTAAAGGTGTAGGCGTGAGACTACAGTGTCTATATACGGCTGCGATATGTAAACATAACCTATCTCGAGTTTTTCGGAAATTATTTCTCAATATTTATTTATTATTTTTGACAAACGGCTGGCGGATTTTTAAATGCTGCGCAGACGTCGTCCAATAAATGATTCTGCCCTGCCCACTCAGCTCCATTGATCAGCACGTATGGGACGTAAGGGAAATTTGCCTTCTGACTTTCTTCACCATAATATTTGAGCAAATCAAACCCTTCTTTTCCCTTGGCACATTTGAATATTGGGTCGATATCGATATTCATGGCACTTGCACACTGAAATTAATAAAACTGTTATTATGACTTCGAATAAAAAAATTATATGTATACTTACCAGAAGTTACCCGTGCGTTTGACTATGTGAAATTAGCTTTTCCAGGAGAGGAAATTTTGGGACAAAAGCCTATTGCACGTTTCCTTCTGACATTATGTAAGCAAAATTTTATGACTATCGGCTGAGCAAACAGATAAATAAATAGAGATCAACATTATAATATTAGGAATTTTAGTAAGGATTCAAAAACAATAAGTTGTTATATATAAATAATATGACTTTTGCACTGTATTATTTTTATGTACCTAGCTAGTTTTAAATGACACACGTTTAAAAGATTTAACGTTTTTAACATTTGATTTCATGAAATAAAATCTTCTGCGGAAAAATCTTTCCTACCGTTGTTCCAACATATATGTATATACAATATATATATATACATATATGTTTGGGAGAAATATTTACCCTTGCAGCCGAGGCGTCGTCAGATCCAGGAGAATCATCGTTTGTCTCCATCATACATATGTTTAGGAGTAGAGCTTGCGTGTGGTTGGTTATGTGTTTTAGGCTGCACGCGTGGAGTTGGTTCCCGTAGCACTCTTCTGGTCCATGCTGACATTGGATTTTCACTTCGCCATTCGTCTCGATTGTCTATGGTAAATTAAATTAAAAAGCTCCGACTGTTTTTACATAGTGAACCAATTTGTAACATAATATTTTAATTTTTAAAACCAAGGCCAAACATCAAGAAAGCAGTGCATTTTTTTTTTGCAAAAAATGTAGTTGTGTTTTTATCTTTGTTTTTTAACTATGACATTCGCAAGTCTTTATATGACCTTTATGTTTAATTTTTCTTCTTATTTTAAATTTATTTGATTTTGCATGCCTAGATAGGTTAAAGTGGCTAGGTACCATTCTTGTTATTGCAAATAAATATATCATTCATTCAAGTTAAATACTAATCATATTGTCAGTTACAGTTATAAAATATCAAATAATATTTTATATATACTTTTGTGCTATTCATATAGCAGTGATAAATGGTGTAAAATATAATGTAGCTTCACTACTTACTGACAGTTTATAAAACAGTATAAAACTAATAAATCACAAAATACTTAATATTAATATATGTATTTATATTAGATAAATTAGGTAATTCTAAAAGGCAATCAATTTATTGAATAAATCTCAATCTACCTAAAAACGGTTTCATTTATACCTATTAACAGTAATAATATAAAGTACCTCAGCATTTCCATACGGGTATGTTTTGATACTAATGTCGTTGCTTAAAAGCTGAACGACATTCTTGAACTCATTCGTCTCAAAATATTTACACCCTGGACATAAGCTTTCATAATAAACTTTAACCTCAACTGAATCAGATAACTCGGCCGTCTGAAAAAAATGTTTCATAATTAATTAATTAACACAAAACGACTACCATCTGACATGTGTAATCCAAAGGGTAAACTAGAACCAATCCCAGATTTATACGAACTTCAGCTTTACGTGCCTTCTGCAAAACGGATTCATCTTTCTTGACAGATAGTCAGGTGATTTAAGGCTGCATAAGATCTTTTCAATGGAACTACAATCCATAATCTTCGGTAAGGTCACAAAGCAAATGCAGTGAGTCAAGAATTTAAATTGCATAATCACTAAAGATACATAATTAATAATCAGATCAAATAACTGAACTTTATTCATTTTATTAGAATTTTTTACTTCATCACCCAACATTAGCCCATTGCTGGGCACAGGCCTACCCTTTTACACTTCACATATCTTCATCAGTATCTGTTGTTATAAAGTATGCAAATTTTTTACAATTTAATTCTACTTATTACCCAAAATAAATGTAAACATACCTTTCTGTCCATCAAATTAATATGTTCACCGATTATAAGGTAGTTATCGTTTCGTATATTATAGTTAATTATCGAACCTAAAAATAATAGGTTAAGTAAATAAAATATTAAATCAAATTCAGAAATTAGACATTAAAAGGCACGTCAATACAAGACAATACTCTTTATTGCACCAAAATTTATACACGTAACAAAATGAATACAAAACAAAGAAGTAAATCAATGTTTAGTCAAGCTACAGACCACCAATGCTGGTAGTCTGTAGCTTGATTTAATATTGAAATTCGGAACTACGACTGCTGAGAAGAATAACATTACTCTATGAAGGTTGAAATCTACTATATAATTAATTGATAATTTATGGTTTGTGTTAGTAATTGTTCGTAATTGAAAAAAGCAATAAGTGTAGAAGTTTTATAATAGGTAATGTAAAAATATTATCTTTTAATATGATCCAGTAACATTATTATGCCTTATATTATGAAAATTAGTAAAAGAATTATATACTGACCATTATCTTCATTAGCTTTGATGGTCATACACAGAATACTTATAATAATCGGCAAATATATTCCAATCATTTTACAAAGTAATGTATAAACACAATATACAAATTGCTATGATTGATAGTCTACTTTGGGACAAAATATATACCCACAGAAAATCAAGGAACCAACGATAACAACTTTATCGTTTTCTTGGTATTCTTGGTAGGAATGTTATGATTTATAACTTATTTTAGTTGTAAAATTAACATACACACATGATAATTTACATATTTAATTATAAACATAATGTTCTTTGTTTATTTTAAATACGAAGTAGGTACTGTTTCATTATGTGCATACTTTGGCATTTTTTTAATGATTTAACTGCACGTGTTTTGAAATAAATGTACACGTAAAACATAAACTTATACTTATTATAGATCATGGTATTTTGAACCCTGGTGAGCTAACAGTAAAGCTAGGAAAAATAAATATTTTAAAAATAAATAAATAAAATCAAAACTATATTATGTATTTGTATACTACACATATATACTACAAACATTAATTGAAGTATTTTTTCAAGATAATCATGTTGTGACTTTGATGACAATTTAAATGCAGGAATAAGTAATTAAATTAAAAATTTCAAATACCCTTGACTCAATATAACAAACCACTCTTTTATCAGACCTCTTTCTGTGTCGGGGTTTCAAAAAATAGCAAAGAACACTCTTGACTAAGTTACCTTTCTAACAAAAAGAAAA
>JADGIL010003829.1:0-18433 GCA_020352625.1 Cactoblastis cactorum
ACCTATTATATACATACATATAATACCTATTAAATATATTATAGGTTTTCTTTCGCTCCCAGTCCAGGATGTAATGTAAATACCTATATATTTACATTTTAAACATTACTCCGTTTACTTGAAAAATAATCCGTCGTTTGTTGAGAGAACAACAAACAACTAATTAACTCCATGAAATGGAAGTAGAATTGTTAAACAAAAATCTCCGCTATAAAAACAATGGCGTTTTATTGAGTGCCCTGTCTGGTCCGTATTGATAAGTGCTCGTCCGTTTTATCGATAAAAGCTTGCGCAGAGATTAAATTATTGGAATACTATGAGTAAAAAACAACGTAGATACGCTGAAAAGCGAACGAGTTATTAAATTAATTAATTAACTTTGTTGATGTATAAAACAACTGTCAATAAAGCGAAAACGCAGTGCAATAATTTTTGTATAAACGTTATTAAATTTACTTATATGATTTGCTATCCGAAGGACGTTTTTATACGACTAAATAGGCAAACACAAGCTTACGATCCATTTGATTGGAAGTGGTTATCGTAGGCGAGTGGGAGAGCCGGAGGCCCAAGGGGAGGGCGGGAGATTTTTATAGACCGGCAGCGCTTCTGTAACCCCGCGGGTGTTGCAGTTGTCTATGGGCGGCGTTGATCACTTAACATTACGTGACCCGCCTGCTCGTTTGCCTCCGTCTTATATAAGAAAAAGGCATCAAACAGCCTTCAACATAAAGAAATAGAAAACACACGTAGCCGATATCGTTTAAAAATTGTAACGCTTTGAAGAAACCCATGTTACAAGTTTTCAAGAAAAGTTATATATCGAGAAGCTCAATCAATATAAATGAAAAGAAAGTTCATTTTAAATCACACTATACGTAACTCATTGGACTCCAGTATGAGTATGTACAGGTGTGCACTCTGGCGAGGCGTGCGATAAAATGTGGCCATTGGCAAAATCAAAAAGTTTTTTATTCAAGTAGGCCAAATGTTGGCACATTTGAATCGTCATCATACTATNNATCCTATTATCGCCTGTTTAAACAAGCGTTTAGTTAAGATCTTCCGTTCTGTAAATTACCTGATTAATCCAAGTTGGTGAACTCGGGTCTCAAAGATATATGTAATTAGCGTTTAATTACACCCATCAGAGCAGAATCACTGAACACAGCTAGTCACAGTAATGTACACTTGGTAATCGGTGCACCCTAGTACTAGACGTTGTAAGTTTTCAGTAGTTTGTGTGTTTGTTGGAGTTCAGATGCTTATTAGTTTTTGGGTAAATAACAGTTGTAGTCGTTCGCCACCCGCCTTGTGGTCCCAACGTTATTTGTGTACAACTGTCTGGGTTTTTTTTCTCAAAGTATTTTTAATTTTGGTGTTCCCGCTGCAGATTGCAAAAGTCAATCTGGTTGAATCTACTATATCTGAAATTCTTTTGTACCAATAAGCCTAATTCTAATTGATTTTCGATTGTCTCACGACCCATGGCTCTGTATATCCGCAAGGAATAAAGACGAGATAATCTGTAAAGTATTTTAATAACACAAGAGTGAATTAGCTTTCACATACCAAGATTTTTCGGTTTGATACAGATAAGAATCCTATAAAGCTAATTTGAGTTAATCAAAACCGGAATTTTTGGACAACTGGCGTAAAACCACTCGTTGTACAGTCTGTATAAGCTTCATCTTGATATTTCCGTTGTCAGAAGAACTTAATAATATAGTTTATGTTGCTAAACAGCGGTAATTATATTTATATCATGTCTGTAGGCGACTCACTATAATGGGAAACACTCCGTTCTCAACTATAACATAGTTATACGACGACGCAAAGAGAGGGGTAAGTCTGACGTGTATTTTGTTATATTGTGACGGGGTTTTTAAATTTAATTATTGGTTTGCTAATTAATTTCTTACCAAGCGGGAATTACAATGCCACATAAAGCGGGCAATTGATAATCAGCTTTACCATTTCTATACTCCATTCGGTGAATACATTCACGATTTCTTCAGAATTTGTAAAATGCGTTTACGTAGTGGTATTAGCCTGCTGCATGCGTTTTTAGCCTGCAGCACCCCACAGAAGACCGACGCCTGAATGGCGGCTATCAGCCGCTATGCTCCGTCCGGTGAATGGGAGAGCCGGAAGCCCGACTTCCGCGCCCTACAACCTCCGCCCCGGTGTTGCAGTTGTCTATGGGTAGCAGTGATCATTTAACATCACGTAACCCGCCTGCGTGTTTGCCTCCCTCTTACATGTTGCAGGTATCATAAAAAAGGGCGACTGCTGGCCAATAGGTGGGCCGCGTGGCAATTTTCCCAATAAGTGATTTAAAAAACAAACTCCACACTTACCTCCAGTAAAAGTGAAGATGATCATGGTGAAAACGGTGAAAACTAAAACGGTGAAGCAGATATACCGCTTCTTTGGTGAACATAACGCCCTCATCATAGTATACCTGGAAAAAAGACAAAATTAAGAATCACATTAAGTAGGAATAACTTGGGTTTCCTTCTGGCCGCGGAGCAACAGGGTAACGCTCGGACAAGAGTAGAAAGGGACATATCGGAGTCCTCTCGAACTATGTATGTATGTGGGTTCGAAAATTTTTTATGGAATTATTTGTATTTTTTGCTCAGAGTTACGAGACTCTATTACCCCGTAAAGGATAAAGACGTAATAGTATAACTGTATAGTAATAGTATTCCAAAAATTAGTATCTTAACGTAATTAATTATCGTGTACAAATTTATTTTGATCATTCATGATTTGCTTTTTTTATAATGACCAAGTTTTGTGACTACTGGTTCCTGTGGAAACTCGTCTTATTTAGTCATAGATTGTACAAATTGACTTCTTTACGGGAAATTCTGCCGTGAGGTTTGTTTGCGTTACAACATTTGCGCTTTGGAAGAAGTAAGATCTAT
Source organism: Cactoblastis cactorum (assembly GCA_020352625.1). Taxonomy (NCBI): domain Eukaryota; kingdom Metazoa; phylum Arthropoda; class Insecta; order Lepidoptera; family Pyralidae; genus Cactoblastis; species Cactoblastis cactorum. The sequence continues at coordinate 2,934 of JADGIL010003829.1, forward strand.
GTAATTTATTGACGTCAAGAAGTTCAAAATTAATATTTAAAATAATAATCGAGCAAAAGTTTATATGTAATTCAATTACACTAAAATGTGTTCAACATGAATAACTTGAGAGCTAACGTGAATTGTTGTAGAGTACTGACATCGCTCGCGATTATGTCTCGGTAGGTAATTTGCCGTTGGATTTTACTTTAGACTTTATAGTTAAACCTCTAACTGACCATCAGCGACGCTGTAAATTCTACATACAAATTGTTAAATTAGTTGCACGAGCTAGTTCAACAATTTTTCGCCTGCCATTTTTGTCATAAAAATCTCATAGGTAGAGCATAATATTTTTCGTATCGGCTACACGAGTACAAAAGAATCAAAGAGCAGAATTTCACAACGTTTTAAAAATATGCTATTGACAGAACATCAACATAGTAAAAGGGACGTCAGGCGGGAATATATTTTTATTAATATACATTTTTTCGTTTAAAATCTAGCATAAAGCGCTGCGAATTTTTGTTCTATTAATTCTGTCAGTTTGTCTGAAGAAGTGATGTATCTTATAACACTTGTTCAGGCAGTTTATTTTAATTATACTGAATTATACTATGTCAAATTCAATAGTTTAATAGTTTTTTTCCAATAACCGTCATTTGCTGCTGAATTAATGAAATGGTGTATCTATGAGCAGGTCTCGTGAGGGGGAGAACTACTTATTGCAAATCATTTCAAAACAGTTGTTTATCTTTCGTCTGTTTGTCTGTAACGATGCTTAAATATTAATATTGTTGAGTGCGATGTGATTTGAAAAATTTTCTACGAGAAATGTATAAAACTACAGACTGAGAAGGGTTCGTACGAACTGCAATGAGAAGGGTAGATGATGTCAGCAATTTACAGTTCTATGGATGAGAAAAATACAAGATTTAGAAGAATGGCGTACTAAAAGAGTATTATACTACCTACTACTACACTACAGGGGGGAGGGAGCTTCTAGTACCTACGCCGTACGCCCATCTGTGGGCGAGTAAAAGCTATAATTATAATGACCGGTAGTCTGCCCGCCAATAATGAAATTTCAAAGTTAGTATTGATTGAAATACTGCTAGGCTTCGTAATACAATTTCACATGCTTGTTTTATTTGCTAGCTGTACTCGCGGCATCACTTTGGTTGGAATTCAGGGACCGCTTAAACCTTCTCTCGATTTACACAAATATTCCAAGAACAAAATAAGCCAAATATATGAGCAAAACATTTTATTCTGAGCAAAAATATATCTGCAATTGGTTTTAAGCATTCCATAGCCAAATGGGAAAATTGGAACAATTATAGTTTGGTTCTGCCCGTCAGTTCGTATCATGTCTTTACTCTTAACGGGGCTGACAGAGTCGTGATACTCAAAAGCAACGTTTAATTATTTGGAAGTAAAACAAATAGATGTCACTAGATTAAGCACTTAAAACACAAAAAGACAGATATGAGTTATCCTATAATTTTGATATATATTATGTGTATATACACCTGTTCTATTAATATAAAAAAACACGAATTTCAGTACGTTTACTACACTTTCATGACTTGGTCGCTAAAAAGATTTCGATAAATCATCATGGTTATATAATAGTTGGGAGCTCTGGAGTAAAATATAAACTATACTTTTTTTAAATGTCGAGTGCAACTAAATATAGGAACAATCCTGTTTCAGTTAAACCAATTGTCGTAAAAGCTGATGTCGGAACGCAGGTCGAAGCTGGTTATCTACATTCCCCTTGCTGGAAATCAAGTCTGACAAGGCCTTGATTCGATTCCCAGCGAGGGAAAATACTGAACCAGACGGGCGATGTGGCCACTGCACTATGAAGGTATTTTGTAACTTAATTTTGATAAAAATATTTTGAATGTAAACTATTTTTGTTTGTAACTAATTGTAAAATCAACTATGTAAATTTCCGTTCCATCAATAAGCCCACTAATAAGCTACGCGCGGCTCTGTGTACACCGTAAAAGATAAGGACGTGACACTATTTTATACGTACATACAAAATTAAAATTATTCATCACAGCAGTAGTTTTTTTTTTAAATAACCTCACAAAGAAAATTAACTTGTTTATTCAGCGGAAATTCTTCTAATAACGCAATAACTTTGTGTTTGATGAATTAATAATGATATAATCAAATTGTTAGTTCAAAAAGACTGTTACGCTTATAATTTCAAAGTGTTTAATAAGTGTATAATTTTAAAGCAGTTTCAAAAGATTTTCCAGCGAATCTACGTAATTAAAATAAATATCAAATTATTATTATATTAAAATTAATAGCAAATCACACAAATTGAGTTAGCCCCCAAACTAAGTTCGGGACTTGTGTTATGGGATACTAACTCAACGATAATATATTTTATAATAAATACATATATAGATAAACACCAAAAACTCAGGCCAATCAGAAAAAGGTCATTTTTCATCACGACCTGACCGGGGATCGAACCGGTTACACCACGGAGGTCGTTAATTATGAAAAATCGAACAAAAAATATATATTTTAAACTGATATCTTACCATAAACTTCCCCCTTGCAACTTGACCGAAATTAATGATAATAATTGCGGCGGTGTTGATACAAATGGTACTTGTAGATAACGAATAATGAAATTAGAAACAAATAGAAATACAAGTTCGCCCATGCGAAGTCTAGAAGAAATCTCCCAATACTTGCGAAGTTCAACTCACTAAGTAAAGAGAAGAATACTCTCAGCCAATTATAAACCATTACAAATATTATCATTTTAAGATAGGTATGCTCTTTTTTAAAGTTTCACGGACGTGATAGCTCTGATATGTGGTAGTTTGGCGCGTGTGTCACGCGCGACGGTACCTGCTACTTTGATGGAGGGAGTTTGCATCTTCTTAAGTAATTCCCACTGGGCATGCGCAGTGCGGAGCTTACACCATCTAACTTTTTACATGTACAAATCACGGTAGATACGTCTGGCCGCATGTTTATATGTATGTGTGTACGTTTGTCTGGTCTGGGGAATGTTTCCCTTCGCATTTGAGTTATTTGTTGTAAGGACGGATAATTAATTTGTTTTACAAACTTAAAAAAAAATTTACACAAAAAAAAAAAATTGGAAAGTGCTTCATAAATATAAAAAGATACAAAGTAACACGTCTTTATTCCTTACGGATAAGACAGAACCAGAGTCGTGAGACTCGGAAGGCTTAGATTAGCGGAAAGGTGGGATTATTGTTGGAATGGAAATTCAGATTGTAGGGAAAAATTAACTCAAATCTGAATTCTTATGTCATTTATGCAAATATATGAGTAAAAACATTTACAATTTTTTTTCTGAAATAGGGAGGCAAACGAGCAGGCGGGTCACGTGATGTTAAGTGATCACCGCCGCCCATCAGGCGTCGGTCTTCTGTAGGAGTGTAGTACTGCCCCGGACGAGCCGGCCCATTCATGCTGCAGGCCACTATGCCGATTTGCGCTCCGAAAGTGCAATTATTTATTATTTCCAGATTTCTGTTTTGGGATACTAACTCAAATTATACTATATTTTATAAAAAAGATACATAGACAAACATACAAGACATAGGACAGTCAGAACCTTATCGGGATTAGAAATCCAGGGCCTGCATAGATGACAAAAGTGTCAACCATACGATCACAATTTTCATATAGGGAATAAATATAATATTCTCGGATAAAACGCTTATAGACTCACCAATTTTCTTTATTTTCTCTAATTAAATCCATTGAAGTTACTTCAGTAGACACGTAAGTTAAGCTTATCACACCTAAGATCCACTTAAATCCGAGAACAGCTTAAATAACTAAAAGTGGCTGAAGAGTGGACGGCTGGCGCTAGAAAATTTCGCTAGAACTTTAATAGTTAAGCAATAAAGTGCAAATAGGCCTTTATTGAAGATCCTAAGAACTCACTCTGAAGAGGAGTCAGGGTCAGAAAAAATCCTATATACGTATATAACTTATTTTACTCTTGATTTGCATTTTACTCAGTCAAAGAGTTAAATGTCTTACATTTTTTTTACTCCTCTCTTATTTCAGCAAAAAAAGTATTTTTGCTAACTTTAAACTCCTTTAAAAATCCATACTTCCATACTAATATAATAAATAATAAAATATAAATACCTATATAGGGGCAAATCACACAAATTGAGATTTGCCCCTATATATTTATATTTATACATGATATACTATATTTTATAATAAATACATACATAGATAAATATCCAAGACCCAGGTCAAACAGAAAAAGGTCATCTTCCATCATGACCTGACCGGGGATCGAACCCGGGACATTCTGAGTATCGGTCAAGTGCGTTAACCGTTATACCACTGAGGTCGTCGTAATATTATATATCATGGATATATAATATTATAAATATGAAAGTGTGTTTGTTTGTGCGTCTTTCACATCAAAATATAACAACGGATTAGTGTGTTTTTTATGTGGAGATAGTTACAGGGCTGTAGAGTAACATAGGCTACTGCTGAGTTGTTCCTAATGCCTAGTTCACACCCGGCTAGTATTTTAGTTGAGTAACGAGTGCTTTAGTAACTAAAGTACTCACTACTGCACAAAAAGCGTTCGCATTTTGTACGCGTACAGTTCACAAGTAGTTGTGTTTTGCAAGATGAACAATTGAACAGCCTACAACGCAATAAATTAAATAAACAAATTAAGTTAATCATAACAGCTATTTTAGAAGAGGTGGGTTAGGAAATTTGTGTGATTAAGAAAAAGAAGCTAACTATAAGAAAATGGATCGACAGAAAAGACAAACTAGGAGCTACAAATTGTATTCTGAAGGAATTTGCACTGGAAGATCCCAAACAATACTTCGATTGTTTGAGAATCTCCAGCGAAACGACATTTTTGCGACAACTAATGAGCTCGACTAAATTTACAGGTTCGGACTTGTTTAGCCGGTGATTGGATGAGCATGGACGATTAATTTTTGTTGTTCAGACACGTTTAGTTACTTAATTAAAAAAATTACTAGCTTATTCCACTAAAATACTAGCCAGGTGAGAACTGGGCATAAGAGATAGACTTAAACCATCTCGGACTTTTTTGGAGACCTATATAAGGTGCACATAACTGTAGTACATTATTTTTATCTATCTCGTAGGGTTCAGCCAGCGTTTGCAATGTGAGCGCAATAAAATGTATTTATTAACGACATCAAATTAGAAACCTCTAAAATTATCAGTATTTATTTATTTCACCAACAGTCGATACAATTATATATGCGGAGACATAACATAATAGGTACAATCTGATAGCTCGACTACTTAAAGGTAAACCCAGCATGCTATGGGGGACAGTCTAGAGTCTCTCGTATTTACAAGTATTTCCTGTTAAAGACTGCTTTGATTTTACATTTAGAGGATGATCAATTAGAAAAATAATAAAAATAATGACACACAACAAAATGCCACAAGATAAAATCAAAAAAGAGAAAAAAAAAAGGAAAGACAATAAATATTACAAGCTACTTAATATTACAGCCCGAAATCTGTTAATTCTTAAGTGGTGAATATCAATGTTAGCCAGTCCACTAATCCTGTTATATATTATAGTATTGCTCAACATGTGTTATACATATAAATCTTCCTCTTGAATCACTCTAACTATTAAAAAAATCCCCATCGAAATCCGTTGCATAGTTTTAAAGATCTACATATATAAGCTACATACATATGTATGTAAGTAGGGACAGACAGCGGGTAGCAACATTGTTTTATACGTTTAAGTGATATACGTAAGTTCTCGCTAGTAAGTAAGCTTTTATTGTTTTATAGTATTCTTTGCTTGCTTCCAAACTATAATAAAATTGAAACTGAGCTACATATGTATGTCTGTACGTGGGAGATATTCAAGAAAAACATATATTACCTATAAGAAAATGGATCTACGTCTATCTATATACGTCTATCTATGGCTAAAACGTTTGTTTTTAGAATTTTTATCTGTCTGTCTGTATGTTTGAAATTTGGCACCGCGATGGACTATAACCTAGATTAAAAGATAGGCTACTTTTTATCCCAGAAAAATGTACGATTCCCGAGGGATATAATTTAACGTAACCGAGCAAGGGACTCACAAAATATAATAGTATCCATTGGTCGGACGAAGTCGCGGGCATTAGTCTATACTGGGAAAATTATTTCTTGGGAAACGTTTTTGATAACCAAATTGATACAGCTCAGTTTGTATCATTTTAGTGTTTGTAAATATTTGTTTTTACTTTCTCAATATCTATTGTTATTTATAGACTTTGTTTATTACTTTTTATATTAAAATATGCTATTAACGTAATCAGTGTTTGTAGCAATGAATATATTTTAGGAAAATTAATAGGAAAATTAATAGGAAAATTACATCTATACACATAATAAACTTTTAACTCAGCTATGTCTGTACATGGGAGATATTCAAGAAAAACAATTATAAGGGCTATTAACATTACCCATAGAAGCCAAGACGATTCTTTTTAGAATTTTTGTCAGTCTGTCTGTCTGTATGTTTGCACGCGCTTCACACAAAAACTACCGAACAGATCTGGATGAAATTTGGCACAGCGATGGACTAACCTAGATTAAAGAATAGGCTACTTTATATCCTTGAAAAATGTACGGTTCCCGAGGGTTATAATTGATCGTAACCAAGCAAGGGGTTGACAAGATATAATAGTACACATTGGTCAGACAAAGTCGCTGGCATTAGCTAGTAATAAAATAAACTTTTACAATCTGCGCGGGAAGAGAAGAAGCTGTCATACTACACGTTTTGTTTTCGCTCCCAGACAAGCATCGAAGGAAAAAAGTTTTTCATTCTATCTTTTGTTACAGCAGCCTCATTGTGATGCATATTTAGTTTACCTCTAAACCAGAAGTCAATCAAGGCAATGGGCTTAAAACGGGGTAATTTTCTCATCACTAGGTACATAAGTACTATGAAACAATGTGCTTCGATCTTTAAAACGTTAGGTTTTGTGGATTTCCTTGTATTGAACTAAATTTAAAGGCTCACGTATTCACGTCAAGAAACCGTGAAACACGTATAAATTTATGTTTTATCGTGTCACTTAGATCGTAAATATTTTAATAGGTATAACAATATAATACAGTCAAACAAAGTATTTGTTTTTGCTTCACGTTTAAAATACTATCTAATATGTATTCTTTATTGTGTCCAGATGAATAATGTGTATTGTTTCTTTCAGAAAAGCTCTCTTTCTTTTCTAAAGCCTTGCCTAGAAGTTATTCAAGACAAGACAAAAAGTCATTAATTAATATACTTTTTTTAATTAATAATAATAATATATATATTTTTTTTTCAGCGTGCGCCAAGATAGCTCTCAGATAGCAGATTTTTTTCTCGACTTAATTGACATGTATCGTTATATTACGACCAAAATTACATAAAATCAATACAAATTGTAACCTATCTGTTATTCTGATGCATAATCTACATTACTGTAAAGTTTCATCAGTTTCATTTTCATTCAGTAGATTTTTCGTGAAAGAGTAACAAACATACATCCCTCCATACATCCTAACAGACTTTCGTATATATAATATTAGTATGATTTACAAGTAAGAAAGTGACGCAATTAACGGTAAACACCTAGGAAACCTCTTTTCCCGTAATTCAGACGCGAAACCTAGTAGGGCTACACTCCTTGTAAGTTCTAGCTAACTTATTGAACGTAATTGAATTTCAAACCTTGGCACGGTTAATTATGTATTTTGCACGTCAATACCGACAAGTGACGGCAAACTATTGAACGTTGCGAGATTTATACAAACCTTTGTTACGAATGCTTATACATAAATTAATAATATATGTATTTATAAGCATTCGTATCAAAGACAAATCAAACTAATTTAATTAGCCTTTAACTAATTTACAAACTTGTATTATAGGGTACAAGATCAATGACACTATCGTTATAGTGTAAAATAAAGTTGCTTTTCGTCGTCTGTCTAAACGACGCAACGGATATCGATGTGTTTTTTTTTAATGTAAGAGGGAGGCAAACGAGCAGGCGGGTCACGTGATGTTAACTAATCACCGCCGCCTATAGACAACTGCAACACCCGGGGGGTCACTGAAGCGTTGCCGGCCTAGAAAAAACCCGCGAAGTTGGGGCAGTTGGGCCTCCGGCTCTCCCGACGGAGCATGACAGCTGATAGCCGCCATTCAGGCGTCGGTCTTCCCCGGACGAACCTGCCCATTCATGCTGCAGGCTTAAAAAGCATGCAGCAGGCTCCACACCACTACAAGTAGTGGCTCCATACCACTCCAAAGTAGTGGCTTCATACCACAAAAAACTACTAATAGTCTAAACGACTGTTAGGCGGTACGAAGTTTGCCGGATTAGCTAGTAGTCTATAACGCAAGTCCTATATAGAACTTGGTTACGTGTGAATACCTGAGATCAAAGGTTCAAAGTTTGAATTCTGCCTCTACACCGTGAACAGATCCAAAGTGGATCCAACTATTGATTGGGAGTTTGATAGTTGCAGGTAAACTTGTGGGTTGTTTCTGTTTGTATTTTCGCCGTGAGTAAGATAATAATTAAAATTTAAATTTGTAAAACGGAATAACATGACGCCTGAATGGCGGCTATTAGCCTCCATGCTCCGTCCGGTGAGCGGGAGAGCCGGAGGCCCAGCTTCTCCGCTCTCCCCAGATGGGGTGGGCGGAGATTTTTTATAGGCCGGCAACGCTTCTGTAACCCCGTGGGTGTTGCAGTCGTCTATGGGCAGCGGTGATCGCTTAATATCTCGTGTAATTTACATCCCTCTGACATAAAAATGACTTAATTTTTTTAAATATTTATTCAGCATTACAATTTTTGACATCCATATTTAAACGATACCAATGTCAATCAATTGTTTTGCTTTTCCAGAACCCACATTCAAACTTTATGGAATGGTATTAAAGTTGAAATTGACTTTTAAGTATTTTTACTAATCTTTTGTATAGGAATGTAGAAAAGTATTGCTTTTGGACTTATAAAGGGAAATTTTTAAATTGTTCTGTCCGTACGAACCATTCTAGTATATCAAAGATTATTTGAAAACAAAATTTAGACTAATCAGTTGAGTCATTCTCGAGTTATGCGCTTATTAACACATTTAGCAATCCCTTTTTATATTATAGCTCAATGATATTACATTTAATTAAACAAAATATTGTAATATGTTATTTGGTTATTTGTAGGGTTCATTACTTCAAGGAAAAAAGAAACAGAACACTTATAAAATTACTCTTGCGTCTGTCCGATTGTCCTTCCTTTAAAACCAAAATCTTCACGTCCAACTAAACCCAAAGCCCGCGCGTAAATACTATGTTAATATCTCAAGTTTTAAGCAGCGTATCAAGATAAAATGTACACTTTATTTTATGTTGGACCTTTTACGATACGACTGTTAAAACGGCATCAAAATTCATTTAGTAGTTTTTGCTTGATGCACCTATAAACGTACCAGAAGTGCCAGAATATGTAAATGAGAAGGTGGTATTTTAGAAGGTAAGTGTAAGTCCAGCACTACCTGGGCCTCACTTCCCAAGTGCCCATGGGTTTTACCACCTGCTCGTGGGCATATAAAAAAATCTAGTTTTAACATATAGGATATTTTTAGACAAGTCGTGAAAACAGCACCACAAAAAATTCTTAATATTTCCCATGTACAAACATGGTTCAATTACAGTTTTTATTATATGTGTAGATATAGATAGATCAGTATATGGATGTAGTATGTACTTTTCCAACATCCATTGTTCAATATACCACCGAACTGCGGCCGTTTTGTTTTTGCACAAATTCTTAGTACATAAATACTATGTACTTACGTCTTATTTTTACCCGACTGCGGCAGTAAAAGGGTTATTGCTATAATAATATATGGATATGTTTCTTATGTTTATGTGCAGTTTTGTTATAAATAAATGAATTATCTCTCTGTTATCTGGGGGCACGAAAGTGTCCTCGCCAAGTCGAGTAATACTATATTGTAATCAATAAGTTACTTATTTATTTGACGGCTTAAAAACGTGATGAATGAGGCTTTAAAGTAATAAGATACGAACTTAAGTTCGAGGAGTAGTTTTATTAGATTCAGATGAACTCCGGTAAGTTTGATGGCAGCCAATTAATAATGAACTAACCCAAGAAAGTTGGCGAGACTTCTATCAATTTCGTTAAATTTATTTTCGTTTTCAAGACCCTGTATCAATTTCATTGAATTATTTTAGTTTTCAAGGCTCCATTCAAAACAATAAGGGTTCCGTTATTGCCATTTGGCTACGGAACCCTAAAAACGAAGTGATAGATGAGTTGTCATTTGCATTCCTAATGTATCGATCGTAAAAAGCGTATGTATAAAGCCGGACATAGAGCCATATGCCAATCTTCCTGCGCAGATTGTAAAAGTCAATCTAGGGAAATGGCTTGAAGCAGGATTTCTCATATGCCAGTCACTATATCTGAATTTATTCCCCTATAGACTAATCATGATTTTGCATGGCCTTCGAGTCACGCAACTCTTGGCTCTGTTTACCCCTAAAGGATAACGGCCTGATACTGTATCTGACCGGCTTTTTTGTCTAAATGTCCGGACATATTGGCCGGTCTGTCCAGGTATTAGGTTTAGCTCGTCCATCGTTGTAATTTATTATTACATTTTTGTTAGATAACAATAGATAGTACGCGAGGCCGTGATAAAGAACGAAGCAATTATTACCAATACTTAGCCTGGTCATAAATATTGTTACAAGGAAAATAATTTTAATTCTCTTGTATTTTTTTTGTCAGAGGGAGGCAGACGAGCAGGCGGGTCACGAGATGTTAAGTGATCACCGCCGCCCATAGACAACTGCAACACCCGCGAGGTTACAGAAGCGTTGCCGGTCTATAAAAAATCTCCACCCTCCCCACATGGGGAGGACGGAGATTTTAAGTTGGCCTCCGGCTCTCCCACTCACCGGACGGAGCGTGGCGGTTGATAGCCGACATTCAGGCGTCGGTCTTCTGTGGGAGTGTGGTACTTCCCCGGACGGGCCGGCCGGATAATAGCTTATGCCCGCGACTTCGTCCGCGCGTAACTAATATTGTCAATATCTCTGGTTCTAAGCGGCGTATCACGATTAAACCTATGCTATATTTTAAGTTAGACCTTTTACGATACAACTGTAAAATCCGCATCAAATTTCGTCCAGTAGTTTTTGTGTGATGCGAGTTCAAACATACAGACAGACAACAATTCTAAAAACAATAGTTTTGGTTTCTATTAGGCCCTATAAAGATCCCCTATATATATACTTCTTTCTTAAATATCTCTGTTGTACAGACATAGTTTAGTTACAATTTTATTATATGTACATATATAGATAACATTTATTACTCTTACAGTGTGTTAGTTTAATACAATAATAAAAAAAGCCATTACAAGATACAAATATTAAAAGGTGGCCTCTGTTGGCTGAATTACAGACCTGTAAACGTTAAGATGTACTTTATGTTAAACAACTTAAGTCTCGTGTGGTCTCACAGACGAAATAATCTACTATGTTAAGGGTTATGTTGTCTGTTTCAGTGTAGTAATTTAAGTTCGCATGTTTGTGTGTCTACTTTGTATACACCATAAAGTAGACAGTAAGTTTTAATGAAAGACTATCACACTTCTCAGATTGGGGTTGAACTTAGTAATTTAAGTGCATTCAGGTGTATATTACGCTTAGATGCATATATTGTGTTTTACATGGTAGTTTGTAGCTTTGAAATTAATAATGAAATAGTAAAAAGGCGATTCAAAAGTTTCATTTTGGCTTAATTGAATAAAAAGCTTTTTTATGTGTAATTGTTGTTTTATTCATTAAAATGGTCATTCGTTGTATAATAAGCCTCCTTACATAATAATTGTTTAATGTTTGTTGGTTGTTGTTTTGTTGTTCTCTTTCAATTTTTTATCAGGCAAGGAGTGATTTGGGTAAGTTATTATAAAAACGTATACAATTCCCCAAAAATTAGTTCCTCTTTTTTTCCAGTCCATAACCTGGAACAAATACTTTGTTTCGCAACGGTCTATTTGTAATATTACCAAATTTTTCTAAAAGATGCTAAACTTTTTCTGACATAATATTGTCAAGTATATATTGGGCGGGGTAAAGTTAAAATATTGAGATCTTTGAACACCTCCCTGAGCGAATCACTAGGCTTTAAACTGTAAATAAAACGAATCGCTCGAAACGCACGAAAATTCGCACGAAATTGATTATAGCTATGCACTGTTTTAATAAGTTACAACCATTTTTAACCCCCAACGCAAAAAGAGGGGTGTTATAAGTTTGACGTGTCTGTCTGTCTGTGGCATCATAACTCCCGAACGCATGCAGTGATTTCAATTTAGTGTCTTTTGTATTAAAGGTGACTTATGTGCGAGTGTTCTTAGACATGTTTGATGAAAATCGGTTGAGCCGTTTATAAGTTGTGGGGAGTGAAAGTGGGGAGAATTAAAGGGAAGGAAAAAATGTTTAATTTAATTTTGTATTATAAGTTATTATATTGTATTGAAATTAAAAAATATATATTACTCAATGTACCTATATATATTTGAATAAAAATTATATTAGTCACAATCAATTGGGTAATCATTTCTTTTCCGATTCTCGATAATACCTAAAATTTTAATTATTCGTATCTTAGATAAAGCTATCGCGGTGACATACATTGGTTTCAACGATACCCACTATCAACGGATATACATACACGTGTACTTATCTAGCTGATATGAATAATAATAATTGATCTATGAACGAACAAACCTGTTGCTTGATTAAAAATGAATCTACTATACTAAACCAGGTGACAAAAAATCGATAAGTTTTAATCCTCCACTTCCTAGTTTTGGAGCAAAGAAAAACGTATGTACTTATAATGCGGCAGGTGCTTTTATTCCGGCGCCGATTGTAAAAGTTTATCAAGGGAATGGGCTTTAAACGGAGGCTTTAATCTCATAGACGATGGCGTACTATATCTCCGTTCCAACAAAAACTACTAAGCGTGGCCTACGAGTGTCACGACTCTCGATTCTGTCTACCCCGTAAGGTTAAAAGCATCATATTTTCAGTTTCATATTTGTGACCAATGGAGAGAAAGAGGTTAAAGAGGAGGTAAGTGAATTCCGTCCACGAATGCCGCCTTGCTCCGTCCGGTGAGTGGGAGAGCCGGAGGCCCGACTTCCCCGTCCTCCCCATTTGGGGAGGGCGGTTTTTTTATAGGTCGGCAACGCTACTGTGACCCCACGGGGGTTGCAGTTGTCTATGGGCGGCGGTGATCACTTAACATCACGTGACCCGCCTGCTCGTTTGCCTCCCTCTAACATTATTATTTATTTATTTTATTTATTGCTTGTTATAGCGGCAACGGAAATAAGTACATCAGCCGTGTTCAGGTTCATGAGATACATCCTAGTGACAGACGGAAGAAGATTTTTAAGAAAGCTCAGAAAGTGGATACGTACAGGTTTATGTATAAGCTTATGTCCGCGACGTTGTCCGCCGGAGCCGGAGGCCCAACACCGCATTTGGAAAGGGTGGGGGCTAAATATATCATAGTATCTAAGGGCGGCGATGATCACTTAACATCACGTGACCCACCTGCTCGTTTGCCTCCCTCTTACATTAAAAATAAATGATTTCAATGGGTTCGTGTCCCAAAATTACTTGTTCGGCTTCCCATTGGCTGGATGGAAAAGATGGTTGTCTTTCCAAACGTTAAATAAAGGCTAGGCAATGGTAACCACTGCCCATCAAATGCCAATGTGATGTGAAATGCCAATTTTAACTGTTCGTTTAAATAAGATTGCGCTGTTGCGCTGCAATGAAGCAAAATAGGGTAATGAAATTTTTCCGAGGTTGAGTTGAATCTTGTAGAATTAACTAGAAAAATCCTACAGTGTACATAACTCAATCCAGTTCGCTCGGTGCAAGAGCTAATTCTGTGTCAATCCATTTACCTGTTTTTGCGATAAAACTGACGAGCAATCAATAATCCGCTTATGGGATTGGGTCTGATTCACGCCTGTACGTTTGAACGGTTTAAAATTTGCAAACCATGACTGTTTTTCTGTAGTACGCACGACATTTGATTTTGTTTACCCCGCATGGGAAAAAGACGTAGAACCCATTGTAAAACTGACTCCTAATCAGCTCAATTTCTATATAATTATGTGGTATACTTATAAAAGTACCTACTATAACCAAGTCTACTTAAAAAAAATATTTTGAATTTGATAATAAGGTTGATTATTCAAACTTATTCATGTAAGGCCATTGATATCGACCGACTGGCGAAGGAATGCTTCGTGGGAAAACTTGCACAACGGCTTTTAGCATTTAATGACTGACTGCGAGTACTGCAACAAGCTTGCAGTCACAAAATGGCTAAATTGTTGTCAGTATTTGCTAAAACTCACAGTGTAAAAGAAGAGTATTGTAAGAATACACACTCAACATTAAATATCAGAAACTGATAGCACGTGTAGTCCCAAAATTTGTCCTTTTAGGACGTATGTAGGTAGTCACTAAAAGAGGTTTTTGTAAAATTCAAACAGCATCAGAAATTATGAGACGCGAGAATAATCGCGGTTTACCCCTAGTATATCTACCTAGTATATACATAATATATCTATACTAATATTTTAAAGAGGTATAGTTTGTAACTTTGATTGTTTGTTTGTTTGTTTGTTTGTTTGTTTGTTTGTTTGTTTGTTTGATTGATTGCTAGTAAATTAAAATAGACTATAGCATAGTCTATTTTAATTTACTAGCAGTCAATCATACATAATCAATAGCTGAATATTGTAGCTTTCTGATTGCGAAGGAATTTTCATGATCGGTTCAGTATTTCCGAAGATTAGCCTTTACAAACGGCTAATCTTCGGAAAACTATTCAGGGGTGCTATGGTCTATTTTTATTCCCTAAGAAGTGGACACGGGTCAGCTAGTTATCTATATATCTCAAGTTCATAACCAAACCGTCGTCGAGCAAAAAAAGCAAATATACAAACATGACGTTTTAAGATTTTAATTTCGAAAATTTTATCTGTTGCAAATTTGTGCTAAAAGGCTGTGTTTCTTTTTTAATAAAATTGATGCTAGAATTAACTATTAAAGGCATATTTTAAAATACTTATCTATTGGTAATTTTTATATTTTATTTTATGTTATGAAAAAATCGTGTCTGTTTTCCACGAATATTTACAATGTGTCAGTTTTTATTTAGTTCAATCAATGTAAATATACAAAAATAATTTCAACGTAAAGTGACGCTTTATGATTATACTAGCTTTTGCCCGCGGCTTCGCTGCTGTGGAATTTAAACCTATATTCTCTAAAGTTTTATCCGATAGATTTTTCGTGATAAAGTAACAAACATACTTACATCTTCACAAACTTTCGCATT
>JADGIL010003832.1:4928-18492 GCA_020352625.1 Cactoblastis cactorum
TGCGCTTTGAAAATTACAGCCTCTACTAGCAATATCGCCTCGGCTGTAATTTTCAACTTACCGCACTTATATCATAATGTACTATAATGAAAGGTGCTATTGTTTTTGCTCTTAGTATTATATTATTGTCGTTGTAATAAATAAACCTTTATATCGTTGTTGTAAAAAAATTTCTAATAATAGGAATAACATTCCTGATTATCGTAAAAATATATAAAAAATTTAGGTATATTAATTACCTACAAAAAATTTTGAATTTATCCTCAATTAATGGGGAAATTGCGTCCGTATACAATATTCACATGCCATTTAACTTTTAAAAAGCTGAGTATCATTGAATGACTGAGTGTTAAATTGACACAAATGTATATATCTATCTGTAAGTTCAATGCTACTTAGATAATAGAATTATGTGTCCAACTGACATATAAAATGACTTTTATTTTTTCACGCCATGGTAAGATTTTATACAATAGTAATGCCGCCATTTTTAAGGGATCAATTGGTAGATTAGACAATTGGTGGACTTAAAAACATCTGATATTTTTTCATAGTAATCAGGAATGTTATTCCTACTACCAGAGAAATAATCAAGCCATTATAGCATTGTTTGGTAAATAATATAAATGCATTAGGGAACAGAAAAATCAAAGATCCATTGTTTTACAAAATATACGCAGGCGAAACCGCAGACAAAAGCAAGTTTAAAATAAAGTTATGTTTTTTACAGGGGTCTCAGTTATAGTTTAATATTTTTTGGATATTTTTTTACGATGAAGAAAGTTATCGATTTGACGATAAAAACCGGATATCGCACTTGAATCGACAATAATCGACAATAATCGACATAAGCCCTAAGGCCCTAACGCGCCATTGTTGGTGGTTGGTTGGTGTTTCTCAGTGTCACTTTTGTGCAGCTTCTGTGTTTTTCTTTAGTTTTAGTAGTAATGAATATATTTTTTACAAGAATTTTAGTGAAAGAAATAACAGTGACAATAATGCGTGCCGAACCTTTTATACCAGATTAATTGGCGTCTTTGAGTCACCACGGTTAGTTCAAATTAAAAGCTGAGGTTATTTGTTGTGACATGGGTAGTTATATCTGTGATAATTTGTCATCAACGTATATTTTATTAATTTTGTGGTATGCATGTAGAGATTAGTAATTTATTTTATACAGATGTTTTATTAAACTTGGAACTCAAGTGATGCTTATGAGGTAACATTAAGATATTAACAGCACCACTTATTAGACCACCTTGGCGTTGGCCGTTGCTTTACGATAAAACGATCGCGAATCTGTCAAAATTTGAATGAGAAAATGTTTTCTGAACAATGAGTAATGAGGAGCCGATTTTTGATCTTAACGTGGTAATAATTTTGTGTTTTTTACTTTCTTTGTGTGGGCCTGCTGGCCTTCCAAATACATGTGCAGATTTGTGTCAATTGCTTTTGTGCCAGATATTCGTGTTTTCGATTATTAAGTTCTTTATGTTAATATTTGAAATAATGTATTCTCCCCGATATTGTAGGGTTTGATAAATTGATAGACTGATTTTCAGTCAGTAGAAATCTGAGAGATGAAGGGGTATTACTTGAACCTTGTTATTACAGACAGTATAATAGGGTACCAGTTTAAATAGCTCTAATATTTTGGGAACTTGGATGAGGTTGTGTTGTTGCCTAATAAAATAAATTCACAAATATAATGTAAGTATATGTATGATGTGGAAATAAACAATACTCAATCACATTGAAACAGAAGTTAGTATCAAGTTAGGTAATAAGTAATTCTTTTTTACAATATCTTAATATTTTGAGCTAAATTTATTTAAATTTTAAAAACATAGATAGTCATTTTAATTCCACCCTCAATTTTATTTCAGCCAATTAGTATGAAGTACTTTATTTTAAACTAGTGACCATACTGCATTTACAAAAATACCTCTGGGAATTATGAAAAATAAGCTATCCAATATCACTAGCCATAATTATGTTTGTATGTCAGTATGTTTGTTTGCTCATCATATATGCCACTGCTGGATATTTTATGCAGGTTTCTCAGTTTTATTGTTAAAGGTTTAGCTTAGAGTATAGCATAGGCTTCATCTTATAAACCAAAATACACAATAGTATTATTATAAGTTAGAGTTTTTATAAATGTATGTCACTCTCTGTTGTATTTTATCTATACTAACATTAAAGAGGTAAAGTAGTTTGTAGATTGATTGTAACTTAGATTGTTTGTTTGTAAGGGCTAATCTTCGAAATACTGAACAGATCATAAAAATTCTTTCACAGTTCACACTCCAAACAACACTATTCAGGAGTACTATAGGCTATATTTTAACGCCCAATGAAGTGGGCACAGGTTAGATTGTTTATTATAGTTTACTTATGCATTGTTCTATGGTATTTTGCAGTAACTATGTAACTGATGCGGTTGGATTGTCCAGTTCTACCTTTTTATTTAGATGACTTCATAAATCCATACCAATATTATCATGTAAATGGGAAAGTGTGTTTGTTTGTTTTTTTTTTTTTGTTTATTAGTTTTTTTTTTCCATCTTTCCCGTCAAAACGGAGCAATGGATTAATGTGACTTTTATTTAGAGATAGTAAAGGGCTGGAAAGTGAAGTAGGCTACTTAAATTCCCCCTCCCCGTTAAATGGACAAAGCCGCGGGCGAAAGCTAGTATATAAATAAGTTTTAATATCCAAATCATTCTTTTTTAAAAGTGATTAAAAATAATATTAATCAGCTAATAATAATATGTTACATTCATAAAATGTCATAATATAAAATAAATGATTTGTTTTAAAGCAAAAATAATTTAGCTATTGTTCATGAGATTCTAGTTTTTTTGGATATCTAAAAAAAAAGAATCAGTCGTTTTTAGAGTTCCATACCCAAAGGGTAAAATGGGGGACCTATTTCATGCTGCAGTGAAAATACTATAACTTTTACTCAGGCACAGACAGGATACCTACAGGTTACAGATTTGTATGGAACCCTCTGTGTGGAACTTGACTGATATCTTCCTTTGTTCTTTTATAATTAACACCCCACGAAGTGGGCACGGGTCAGCTAGTATTCAAATAAACTCGGGGTACCATAAATGAATGAACATGCAAAAGTTCATACAGAGATTATGACTTTTTTAAGTATCTAAATCACAGAATTTTTTTGGGAGGAGTGCATAATAATTAGATTTGTTTTCATCATGGCAGGCTTCTCCTTGGCAGTTGATCACCGGCGATGGAGGTGGGAGCCCGGGCGCTGGACGTGCTGCCGCTGCTGCAGGAGCGGGTGGCGGCGCTGCCCGGCGGCCGGGACCGCCGCGGCGGACCCATCATCTGGTTCCCGGCCAACTCGCGCCGGGACCGCGTCGCGCCAGATGACTACAGGCGGCTGCTGCACTACCTCACCGCTATTCCTAAGTAAGAATGCTGCAGAACTACTCCTCACCCTCAGTGCCAATATATGTACATGTGATACAAATTTTGAACTGATTCATCTCTGCAACAATTTCAAATTTATAAAAGATGGTAATATTTATTTTAGCACTAGCTAATGCCCGCGACTTCGTCCCACCTAAGGATACTATAATATCTTGTCAGCCCCTTGCTCAGTTACAAAAAATTATATCCCTCGGGAACCATAAATTTTTCAGTGATAAAAGGTATCCTATCTTTTAATCTAGGTCATAGTCCATCTCTGTGCTAAATTTCATTCAAAGTAGTTTTTATGTGATGCGCGTACAAACATACAGGCAGACAGCAGACAAAAATTCTAAAAACAATCTTGTTGACTTCTATAGGTCCTATAAATAGCCCCTATATATGTTTTACTTAAATATCTCCCATGTACAGACATAGCTCAGTTACAATTTTATTATATGTATAGATAACTTATTGTTGAAATATGTATATGCGTAACATTTACTTTTGAGCATAGTGAGGACGAAATTGACTAGTATATCCATTTATTGTGTTACTATAAACATAGTGCACCTAATAAGTAGTTATAAATCTGATGCTTACTGCATGAAAAATGTGCTTCTGAACTAAAAGTGAATGTGCATGTCCAGGTGTCATGTACTTCAGTCTGTGTCATAAAAGAATAGTCCAGCTTAAGATAAACATTTCCTGCAATTACTTATCATCAACAATCACTCGTGGACAATGTCTTGCCCTTGTCTGCGTCTAAACAATCATCCTTCCCAGAATAGTGCTTGCCTTGAGAGTTAGGTATGGTTGGAGGCACTAAAACTGCAAAATGAATGTTGCAGAATTTAGCATAATGTAGGCCCTCAGTTGTACATTCATAATTTTTTATATCTAGTGTATTTGTATTGTAAATGAGCTGATTTCCGCAACTCGACGACTGTGCGCCTATTTTGCGTGAGGAAAATATATCTAGTGTAAAATTCACTACATAAAACAAAATACTTAATAATATTGGCTTATCATAATGTAGGCCTCAGTTGTATTTCCAAATTTTTTTATATCTATTATATGTATGTAATAGGTATTAATAGTGTAAAGTTTCACTACGTCAATTTACAAAATACTTACATGTAATATTGATAATTTATGCATATATGAAGACACCTAGTTAATTGAAAAAGAGTTGAGGGAAAAATATATATCACCTTAGATACGAGAAATACAATTTAAAAACAGTATGAAACTATCTCAAATTAGAGTGGGGATAAACTTTCTGATCGTCAGTGAATAAAGCGTATTCAAAAGTAATTCGAGATGATTGATAAAGGCGTGTTGACACAGCGACTCGGTGAGGTCCCACGGGTTCACGATCCTGATAGACATGCGGGGGTCGGCGTGGGCCGCCATCAAGCCGATCCTGAAGGTCCTCCAGGAGCACTTCTCGTCATCCGTCCACCAGGCGCTGGTCGTCAAGCCCGACAACTTCTGGCAGAAACAGCGCACCACTATAGGAGCACACAAGTACAAGTTTGATGCAAGTATTCAATTGATTTTTAAGTGTTCTCGTTCTCTTGATTAACTCAAATCTTATATATATTTAATTTTATTTTATATGTATTTAAACTTAATACAAAACAAAAGAATTAACTCCGATGTTGTCAATCTTTTGTTACAGACTACCATGATTAGTTTAGAAGCACTGCCAAAAGTGATAGATAGTTCGCAAGTGCCTGCAGACCTAGATGGAACTCTACAGTATGATCACGCGCAGTGGATTGATTTGAGACTTGTAAGTTAATTTCCTTTACATGTCTTTTTTTTTCTTGATGCTTGTTTTTTCTTTGTTTTTTTTTTCTTGATTTATTTCACATATTAATAATTCGAAATTTACGCGGACGAAGTCGCGGCCAACAGCTAGCTAAATATAAACTGGATCCAACATTACAAAACACACTTCAAACTTACCCTTCTTTTCGCGTCAAGCGATTAAGTCACCTTTCGAACAAAAAAAAAAAAATTATCCAAGTCAGTTCATCCGTTTGGAAGTTATGATGCCACAGACAAATGACACACACACTCAAACAAATACTTCCTCATTAGTTTCTAATTCGAAAATGTCAATTGCTTGTGTAAACTTCACAAGACAAGAACAACAAGACTTCTTATTTTCACAGTATAATTTCTGTTTTCTATCTCTAGACAATATTTTTTTGATTGGAAATTTCATAAGATCATATCGTTGAGATCGTATGTGAAATCGGTAGGAAGCTTCCTTTGGGATTAATTTAGCCTCATGCGTAGATAATTTTCTATCGCCATTTAGCGGCATGATGCAATTATCTTTGTGATTCCTTAGGCCCTAGAAGATTTGATGTGGCAAGCGGGCGAGCTTCTAGACCGCTTGGACGATCTACAAGAAGACGTGGCGCGCGCAGACTTCGCGGATGACGTCACGGGCGCGCGCAGAGCCATCGACGCGCACGCCGACATCAGTAAGCGGCTCGCCAAGGTCCCCGTCGACGAGTTGGAGGCTCAGGGTGAGAGAAATCGTCATATTTAAGCTAATTTTGGCTAAAGGAAATTGCTAATTTTTTTGTGTGTATTTTTTTGTATCCTTTATTTTTCGTGTTACGAAGATAGTAACACATGAATGTTGGTATTTTTTTTATAGATTTTCATCAATTTTCTAAATTTGTTTAATATTCTGTTTTATTAATTTTTAAAGCTTAGCGATAGCTAATTTCGTTACCACAGTAGTGTGGTAACGAAATTGGCAGAATATTTAGTCCACTGAAGTTCCGGACACGCCAGTAAAAGATGATTGTTCTGCTTTAACACTTATAATTGATTTATCATTCCAAGAATTATCTAAATAAGACTTATACAATTTATTCGGGCTTACTTAACAAAGGAAACGTTTCTACGAGAGAAGTATAATTATCGTATTGCAGACTAGAGGGATTATTACACAGGATTCCCTATTATGTTTTCTTATACTGGGATCAGGTTGTTCATCAACGGTACGAGTGAGGCCGGAGGACTCAAACCTGCGTCTTTCAGACACTGGTCGAGCGCTTGGTTGGTTGGCTATCACGGCTTAAATCGCGCCCTATAAATATTAAACTGGTGGGTTGGGTAATTGCCGTTGAAACACGAAGCGTGTCAGTAATTGCATTATTACATGTAATGCCGATATCAGTCGCAGGATCGCCGGAGTGAAAACAGAAAATTGATAGGCGCGAACCGGGAAACAAATAATAAATACTGCGCTCTGGGCAGCGGTATTGTCGAAAAATCAATATAGCGGATAAGTTGAACGAACGTGCTTATAATAAATTGACGCCCCGTTTGACGGTTCCGTATAAACTTATCAGGTTTATTATAAATCGTTAAAGTATATTACTAAAGATAATATTTTGTATAGCAAACCATACAGGTGTAGTGAAGAACTACTATGTACGAACAAATCGTATAGACGTATTTCTCTATAAGGACGTATTTCTATATATAGTTAAATTTGATCAGGATAAGAAGGTCGTTCTCTCAGCAATACAAAATAGGGCAAATTAAAGGTATCATATGTCTCAAATGTTTAATTCTTCAAGCTTTGTACGTGATAGACGTCGTGATACAAATAATAAAGTGTGTGCAGACGATACAGCATATCCAGTTACACGTTATAAACTATATTTAATTGATATGCCTCCATGACATAACTGTCCTGCTTGCGTGCAATCGTAGCTACTCTGATGATACTGTTTATAGCTACTCTTTGATATATTGTTGATCGCCTGAAAATGTACTTATATGAAACGTTATCTCGTAATACTGCTTCAAAATCTTTCTTCAATACCACATATTATGATTGGAAGTAAATAGTTAAGATATGTATGTGTGTCTGAAGGCTATTTTGCATCAGAAATATTAATTTTAAAGTGTATAATTGTTTAATATCTTGACACAAAAAATGTGGCTTATTACAACACTGTGATCAAAGCCCGGAAGAAACAAAAGTGAAAACTATTCGTTTGAAGTGATGCAGAAAATATATAATATCTTGCGACAAGCCTGCCGCTGAACACGCGGTAAACGTTAACAGAGACCAAGCATTCTGTGATCGAGGTAGCCGTCTCAGAAATTTCACTTAAGGATGAATTTGAATTTCATCGATTTTCATTTGAATAAAAAAATATAATAACATAAACACATAATGGATATAGATATGTCTCTACGATACACAAACTTTTCTCTTCAAGCTGTACATTGTTATAGACTTTGCTTGCACCTATATCATTGAAAGTCACGCGAGAAGACATAATACGAGAAGAATAGGTCGAAACGGTCGTCGGCGTGACCGACTAAAAATGAACGTGAGTATAACCGTGCAAAGATATTAATTTTGGTTGCACCCTTCTAAAACTGCTTTAGTATATAAAAGCGTTGTGTGTACGGGTACCTAAAATTTTTAACAAAATACCAAAAAATTTAAAAGACTTGAATTTAAATTTATTTAAAAACAGTTTAAAAAATTTGTTAATTGATAAATGTTATTATAATTTGAATGATTTCTTCAATCATAGATTTGAGAAAATTAATTAATTATTGTTTAACATTTTAATTCTATTTTTTTTTATTTCTATTTGTATACCAACTACGGTAAAACATGTAGGAAATAAGTTTTTCTTTTATAGCACCACATTTGTATACTCATGTGTTTTGCAAATAAATTATCTTTATCTTATCTGTATAATATACACAATTAATGGAAAATAGGAAGAAGAAAAAGAATAGAGAACATCACGAAGTAAATAGAATATTTTACTATATTTTGGTTATTACATTTTTTTTCTATTTAAATTATCTCGACAACTGAAATCTTAAAAATAACATTGAGACCAAAATGGTATCTGTATATTATGTTCCTCCGTGCCGCATTGTCTTCGTAACAGTTGCGGTCGAGTGGCTGGCGGCCGCGCCCGGGGCGCGAGCTTGTATAACTCTTATAACAGCCACACGCCATGCCAGAACATACTCGGAAAATTAGGCTAACAAGTTTTACTTTGTAATTAATACAGCAAAAGTCGCGTCTACATTAGTGTAATGCGACCTTTGACGATCCTAATAAAGTTTCTTACTGCTACGGCGATGCTTTTACATACGTATTTTTTATTTTAATCATTTACATGGAAATTGTGATTTAAATAAATCGTTTCTTGGAATTTCACTCGTAAAAATGCTATTATCAGCATAAAGTTTGTACGTTTTAATATATTTTTAAATAAAACTTAATAAATCTTTATTTTTCGCTAATACTTTGCTATCTAGAATTAATATGCGGCGCATGTCAATATATAAAAGACAACAATAGGTATATAATGCATTATAAAATGCACCATCCTTCTTGGACATCAATATATTTTTTAGCTGAAGATGCGTCGAGTAGCCATTTTTCCGAATAAGCGAATACTATTCGGTTTAAGCTTTATCAAACCGAATATTCGGCCGAATTAATCGGTGTATTATTTCATTGTTCTGCATGCTATATGTATGTACGCTACTCGTATGTATCTCTGCTAAAATTTGACTTGAGGTTACAAAATAAATTTTGATTTGAAGCTTTAATTTCTTTAATCAACACATTATTTATGGAATTTTAGTTTAGTGTTTTGCGTACAAGAAACAAAAGTTACATTCGAAAATGTTTAGTGCAAGAGCCTTAAGTATTGTAGGCATCCTCGTGTAGTCGTTGAATCATTCAGTGTATCGTGCCGCGTGTGACACGACACAGCGCGCCATGTGCCTCGACTGTCTCGGCCGCGCCGGGGAGGACGGTGCGTGCCTGTAGTAACGGCTGAATCCTTTGGTGGTGGCTTTGTGGTTCGCGGGATATATTATACTCCAGATACATGATTTTGTGCTTCATGAGACAGGCGTCTGTTTTATTTACTGTTAGTCAATTTATGGAAAATTCTTAATTTTGTATATGTAAAGAAACAATATTTTTATTACATTTGTATTATAGTTCAAAATAAAATTTTAAGCTAATACTGATTCAATATTGTGACTGATCGACCCAATGTGAATCTAAGCTATCGAAACTAATAACATGGCAGTGTTTGCGACTTTACTACTTACGTTTTATTACTACTATTTACTTTTTATATGACTCCTTTCTATTGGTGTCATTCGCCATCCCAGTGGCTACGTCAGTAGGGCAAATGGGAATTAGCGGTGTGCGGTGCATCGTATAAAGCCCGTCAAGTGGACGAACACAAGATTAGAACAGGCTTTGTTTGTATTCAGCGGTTAGCCTCAACAAAGGCTACCTAACGCGGGATTAGCGTGAGACAGGCTGTGAAACGCCGACACTACGTGCACCTAGTTTTTAACTGCAATGTCGATTTTCTTTACAGCCTTGACGTGTGTGAATATTTTTAGAACGTTTTTCTATATTTTCGGTGATTTAATTATATTTAGCCAGAAATTTTGTTAATCGATTGGTTCACAGTTTTTGAATGTGTTTACATATTTTTAATTTGTGTGGAGGAATTTTTACACTATGTGTCGTTTCTTTGAAATTAGTAGCTTCAACGTAAAAAAACGTATTGACAAATGTACGATTTAACTGATTTAATTATTGTTGAATTTTCTATCGACCGAGTATAAGTATTTACATTTTCCATCGGTTTTGTCTACAGTTTTCGACTGCAAATTTACACATTTATTACACAAACTTAAAAATATATTATGTTTATTTTGCTTGAAAATTGTAGATGCATGGAATTTTTGACATTTACTTTGACTGACGTAATTTTTGGAAGCCTAAGAACGTACTGATTTATACAAAGAAAAATCTCCCGTCTTTGGAGCAACAGATATTTCTAAAGTAGTTTAAGTAGACAAGTGAGGTACGAAAAAGGATACTATAAAATGAGTATTTCCTCGATTCGCCGTGCAACCTTCAGTATTGATGTAGTGGAAAAGCAGCATCGATTTGCCGGTCAGATATGGGTGAAGGGCTTAATTTTGCAACTGCACGACACGGTTTATTCGCGGTATCGGCTTTTACAGTTCGCACTCGGCTAACAATGAGGACTGTTATGCAATTGTCCACTTGTTTACAGTTCAACTTAAATAATGCACCTGAAAGAAAAGATTTTCAGTTGTAATGTTTAAATTCAGTTTGAGAACATATTGTGACACTTTCAAATGTTGAATTAATTTATGTAGCCGTTGCAGAGAATGGTATCACTATGTACTTTTTGGCATTATTCATAAATCATATGCCAAACATATGAATGAGGTTCACAATATGTTAGAAGAATATATAATAAAACGTTACTTTATATAACCCTCCATTGTTTTAGTAATAGGCGTGTGGGTTGTGATCCAAAGATCGTAGGTGGTTTCGAATCCCATTGGGAAGCAATTTTGTAAATTGTGTGTCCCAAACACGAAACTTTTCCTATGATTGGTCCTAGTACACTATTTTTGGGTTTTGGAGGTCAGGCGTAGTTGCTCTTTGTAAAAATTTAGAAACTCCAAATCGACTAGTTTACGTAGTTGACTCCGGGCTTTGAAGCGTCGTCGCCCCTGTGGATACCAATAAGAATGCGCGCGGATAGTGATGTCTTAGAAGTTGAACCGACGTTCAATGAGCGTAAGGATTATTTCGACAAATACATGTAAATCTTAAAACACCCTCGGGGGTTAAAAAATAATTACTTACGTCGTATTACGGATTTATAACCGTTCTTTCAAACCCGAAACATTAATGAAACACGAACTATTATGCAGTTAGGACGATCTTACTAGTTTTGGTCAGTTTATAACTTGCTAAGCTTTGGATGCAGATAACGGATTTGGAGACAGAAAGGTGGTGTAGGTCTAAATCGGTTACACCTGTCGACCTGGATATGTAGTCTAAATTGAGAAATGGCACATCACAATGACATGCACTATTTTACACCGAGAATGCTTTGAATAGAATAGATTTAAATTGGGCTTTCCAGGCTCGAATCTCACAGGGCCGACATCCAACTTTGCGATGCTCTTCCGACTTGTGGTCAAAATCTGTATCAAAAGTTGTTTATCTGTATTAATCTATGTATACTAAATATTATAATGGAGAAGATTTTTTTTTATGGCAAAGGGAGTCAAACCAATAAGCGGGTCACGTGATGTAATCACCGCCGCCCATAGACACCTGCGACACCCGGGGGGTGGTTTTTTGGTTAAAGAGACAATCCCAGGCACTACTGTACTGTAATGGATGAAAACGTGCTGTGAAAGCTTGTCACGCGTACTGTTCCAGTGCTTTAGGATTCTACCTTACTATTTGTTTATATGTACAATTTTGTTAAGAAGCTATATTATACAAAACATGTAAAGAAAAAGTCTAATAAATTATAAATTGTTCAACGGCAGGTGCATTAAATGTAGTAATTTAATATTTCTTTTTTTATGACAAAGGGAGGCAAACGAGCAGGCTGGTCACGTGATGTTAAGTAATCACCGCCGCTCATAGACACCCGGGGGTCACAGGAGCGTTGCCAGCCTTTAAACCCGGCCGCCGGCGGGTTATTTTTATTTCTATTGATTAATTCAAGAAACCACGTTCATATTAAAAAGAAACATAAAAATAAATATATGAATTATACGTTCTCGACTCAGGAGAACGTGTAATCCAGCGGCTAGAAGCAGCTGAAGCTGCGTGCGCGGAGGCGAGTGGCAGCGGCGGTGACGCGGCTGCTTTCCACTGCGGCTCGGCCGCCAGCGTGCGCACGCAGCTCGCCGCCGTGCGCTCGGCGCACGCGCACGCACACAAGTTGTGGCAACACAAGAAAATGCAGCTCGACCAGTGTTTCCAGCTCCGGCTGTTCGAGCAGGACTGCGAAAAAGTTAGTTTTGACTAATTAGTTGTTCCCTGCGGTGAATATTTTGTCACTGACTCACTCATTCATAAAATGTAAAAACGTAAACTGAATTCGTCGCTTTGCGCCAGTAATTCATTTTTTTGTTGTTTCATTTAAAAGACTCGACGTTGCTCTCATTAGCCGAATGTTAAGTCGCCGTGGCCGAAATCGGTCTGGAGATATATAAAAGTCTTGACTTCATTTATAATTTCAGATGCTAGAATGGATAGTGAATCACCGTACAGCCTTCCTCGCCACGTACGTCGAGATCGGGCGGTCGTGTACCGCTGCAAAGAGATTACAAGAAGAGCACGCTAGGTACGCTTAATTGTAGATATATTTTTTGCTGTTTCGTAGATCTGAGCATTCTAAGTTTATTCACTAGTTTGTAGGCGGTGGACTCACCTTTGAAATTTAACTCTTATTTGCAGAAGTAAATTAAAAACAAGTAAAACTAGCAGTTTCAGGATTAGTCAGATTTATGTTTGCTTTGTATATTAATTGACCCTCACTTTCTATAAACACACCATAAAAAATTAGTTCTGTTGTTCTGTTATATATTATTTGTAAGGGGAGGCCTGGTGTCCTGACAGGCTCCATTTGATACCTAGTTCAGTCACCAGTTCTTCATGACAGATCTATGTAATGTAGTTCTTAGTTATAGTATAGTTCAGAAACTGTTTGTTGTGGAGAAAAATAAAATTCATTTTTATTTTATTTTTTCAGTATGTAATAAACCGATATAGCATTCAGGTAATATTAAGAAATTGGCACAACGCTAGTAAAGTCTAAAGAACAAATACATACACGTGTCATACATACATACGATTGTCTTTTTCCATAGGGATAGACATGACGACATTCTTCCACTTGTTGTAGTCCTGACATACTTCTTTTGCTTCCTCCACATTCATCAATCTTTTAATGCACACTCGTTGGTTAAAGTACTTCTGGCTTGTAAAATATTACTACGAATATTGGCAATGCCCGCGACTTCGTCCGATCAATGGATACTATAATATCTTGTAAGCCCCTGCTCGGTCACAATAAATTATATCCCTCGAGATATAGAGGTCATTTTTCCGGGATAAAAAACCTATCTTTTAATCATAGTCCTTCGCTGTGTCAAATTTCATCCAGATCGGTTCGGTACTAGTTTTTTTGTGATGCGCATACAAACGTACAGACAAACAGACAAA
>JADGIL010003834.1:4195-19610 GCA_020352625.1 Cactoblastis cactorum
TCCGTCCGGTGAGTGCCGGGGGCCCAACTTCTCCCGTTAAAAGTTCCCGCTTTTTACAGGCCGGCAACGCTTCTGTAACCCCGTGGGTGTTGCAGTTGTCTATGGGCGGCGGCGATCCCTTAACATCTCGTGACCCGCCTGCTCGTTTGCCTCCCTCCGACATAAAAAAAAAAAACAAAAAATAAATAAAGGGAATACCCTTCTTTGAAACTTGAAATACTTTCTTAAAACATTATGTTCCATAACTAATAAACGTCTGCGAGTGAAAATAACCAGAGATAATAATACTCCATAGCGAAACTGGTTGAAAGTCTGTTCAACTTTTCGTATTAGATCGCTGTACGCTTGTTAGGGATTCTTACGCTCGGGTTGAAATTACGCTCAATTTCAACTGTCAGGTTCGCTTCTTCGCTTCGCTCTTGTTATTAAGGGATAGAAGTACTTATCTGTATTAACATAGGTTTAAAGTACTTTATTTTCTCATAAAAGACTACAGTTTCTGTCTGTATGTTTGTAGCGCATCATACGAAAACTACCGAACAGATCTGGATGAAATTTGGCACAGCGATTGACTATAACCTAGATTAAAAGATAGGCTACTTTTCCCGAGGGATAAAATTTATTGTCCCCGAGCAAGGTGCTGACGAGATATTTTAATATCTCGTCATATAATTGATCGGAAGAATTCGCGGACATTAGCTAGTCCACAATAATATAATACCTGTTGGCCGGGCGTGTATCTGAAGATCTCATGGTTCCCTCTATACCACTTGACGGAGTGAAGGTCCGGGTCGCCTTTTTCGTTCATGTAATGACAGTTCAGGTTCACATCTCGGCGCGGGTCGCCATATCGAGGCACTTCCAGGAACGTTATGTTGTGGGCTGTCGCGATCACTGTTAACAAAGTTTGAGTTAGGTATTAAGTGATAAGTGACCCGCCTGCTCATTTGCCTCTCTCTTAAAAAAAAAAAATAGGTTTAAAGATTGACCATTGAAGAATACAATTCAATTACAATGAGTCTTTAACTAGTACTTAATACAATTGTGTTAAATATGACACGCATAAAACAGCGTCCAGAATTTATAATTTAAAATTTTCTGCAGTTAAACTAAGTGCTGACTGACGGATGAACACAGACAACCTTTGTGGTGTGGTGCGACGTGCCCGCTACTCAGAAGGCCCCGAGATCGATTCCTGGCCAAGTTGTCGTGAGAAATTATCCTTTTCTGATTGGTCTGGGTCTTGGATTTAAATCTATATGTATAAACTCGAAATACACTCACTCACTCATCACGAAATCTCAAACTATAAATGCTGGGGGACTTTCATTTTGCTTGGGAGTTCCTTTTAACACATACATAAATGCTTGCTAAGATGGGATTCGGCAAATTCCCATGGAACCGGGAATTAAAGGACGCCGGTTTACCCGTGGGAAAAAGTTTCTTATAAAAGTGTCGTATTGTTGAGTTAGTATCCCATAATACAAGTCTCTAACTTACTTTGGGGCTAACTCAATCTCTGTGATTTATTTTTAGTACCCAAAATATATACAAGTATTACGTATGACTGGAAATACTTAACGTTTCATAAAACCTTGGCAGATGAAAGATTGACAAGAAAAATTTATAAAAGTAAAGTGGATGAAACGTTGGAAAGGGTAGGCCCAGAAGAACTTATCTTGACTAAATAAAAGACATTCTTAGAAAAAGGCAGGTCAGAAGTGCCCTTAAATGACGAGCATGTATGTAAAGATTGATGAATGTGGAGGAAGCGTAGAAAGTATGTCAGGACCGCAGTAAGTAGAAGAATGTAGTCTTGGTTTACCCCTATGGGAAAAAAGCGTGATCATATGTATAATGTATGTATGTATGTGGCAGAAAATTATCACGTATAAATTAATCTATGCTACAAAAACATTAATTTAAAATTGCATCACAAATGCAAAATGTATGCAAAATTTGAAATTAGTTTCCGGCGAACTTTTAAGCATAGTGTTGCACGCAAAAAAACGAGTTTCATTAATACTTGTAGTGAGAAACTGAATTTACAGTTTGTTTTCACAAAAACAGTGTTCGACCAAATTCTAAAACTGCCGTGAGCAAGAAAAAATGAAACCGTTCGTTGTTTGAACTTTGTAGTTTTTCTTCATTTTTTAAGGTTTCGTAATCAACTGAGAATGAAAACGAAAAACTCGTTTTAAATATTTAACATATACAAAATCATGTTTATTTAGGAAGGCGAAGGCTACTACCTACTGTCAATCCCACACTTTTGTGAGATGACTACGATCTTGTTTTGTCAGGGTAGTTTTTTTGGTATGTGGGAGAAAAGACTTAAAAAAAATACGATACAATTTTCAATAATAAACATTGATAATCACTGTTTAATTGTGAAATACGTTTGATAACGACTATAATTGTAATGTCTTCGCCATTTTATGAGTATAGATTCCTCAATTTTTTCAACGATCAGTATTTTTTTTATGTCAGAGGGAGGCAAACGAGCAGGCGGGTGACGAGATGTTAAGATCACCGCCGCCCATAGACAACTGCAACACCCGCGGGGTTACAGAAGCGTTGCCGGCCTATAAAAACCTCCGCCTTCCATATTTGGTCTAAAAAATTATATATACAGTATCACGTCATTGTCCCTTAAGGGGTAGACAGAGCCAAGAGTCGCGAGACTCTGAGGTTACGCTTAGCAAAATGTTGGGCTTATTGGTGGAATGGATATTCAGAAATAGTGACAGGTTGGTAGCCCATCGCCTACAAGAATTCCTGTATCAAGCCCTTCCCTTGATTGACTTTTACAATATGCGCGGAAGGAGTAGCAGCTACTTTCTACGTTTTACAACATTAAAAAATAAAGAAAAAGAAAATTACATGAAATTA
This sequence comes from Cactoblastis cactorum, assembly GCA_020352625.1. Taxonomy (NCBI): domain Eukaryota; kingdom Metazoa; phylum Arthropoda; class Insecta; order Lepidoptera; family Pyralidae; genus Cactoblastis; species Cactoblastis cactorum. Next base: position 7,088 of record JADGIL010003834.1, read on the forward strand.
TTATGCATCCAGTAAAAACAAGAGGTTGTAATTGGCTGCGTGACCAATAAATTAAAAAACTTAATGAGGGAGATAACATCCAAACATTAAACGGGTTATGTAAATAATAATTTATGCACTTCAAATCTGAAGTGTGCATTATTCTCCATTACGAGAACAGCTTAAGTTCTATCTGCTTAGAACAACATCAGCTTAGAAGTTGGGGAGTAACTATTAAGTACGGCTTCATATGCGGTGCTGCCGGGGCGAGATATAGAGATATTATGATCTACAGCAGGGATTGCCAAACTTATATTGTGTACCCACTTTTAAAATATATTATATTTTAACGCCCCCATTTTTTCATCTACTTAAATACCACTATTTTATACAACGCCCCCATTTTTGTCTGGGCCTCTTACCACACCCCTGTAGGCCTGTAGCGCCCACAAGAGGGCGTTATCGCTCACTTTGGGAAAGGCTGATCTACAGGCATTTGTGTTACTTAAACCGTACAACACCGCGTAGACGACACCGCGTACGACTTTTTCCCGCGACTTCGCTGACGTCAAATTCGTAGAGTGTAGGGAATAGAAAGAGATAAAAAGTCGTCCATGTCACTCTCCAGATCTTCAACTATTAATAAAATTATATATATATATATACATATATATTTACTTAAAGTACTTACGTTAAGATGTTGCCAGTCTCTAGAGTACCTTGCCTTTCGACGGCAGCGATTTGGACAAGATATGACACTCAACGTTTCTAAAATCTCATTTAGCTTTCTATTTTTAACCCCCAATCTAAAAATGTGGTTGTTTTGTGCAAAGTATACAAAAATAGACTGATTGATTGTGAGAAGTAGAAGACTCATTCCACTCGTCTAATTCCTAGATCAATTAACGCTAACCGCTTTCACTATGAACACAACTTAAGCTCAAGCTTAGAACAACACAGATCTGTAACTCGCAAGTTACTAAGCACGGTTTCATATTATGCAATAGTTCTACCTAGAACTTAGTACTTTAATACCTTAGTATATTCAACTCAATTATACTACAGCTATTGAGGAACTTATGTATATTCTCTGCTCTACAAATAAATACTACAAATAAATATATCCAGTATGAATTTATTTACTAGTGGTATGAGCCTGCAACATGAATGAGCCGGCTCGTCCAGAGAAGTACCACACTCCCATAGAAAACCGACGCCTGAATGGCGGCTATCAGCCGCCATGCTCCGTCCGGTGAGTGGGAGAGCCGGAGGCCCAACTTCCCCGCCCTCCCCATTTGGGGAAGGCAGGGTTCTTTTATAGACCAGCGACGATTCTGTGACCCCGCAGATGTTGCAGTTATCTATGGGCGGCGGTGATAACTTAACATCACGTGACCCGCCTGCTCGTTTGCCTCCCTCTAACATAAAAAAGGGTTTCGTACTGAAATGTTAAAACGGAAACCGTATCACTAAGACTGTCTGTCACCAGGCTGTATATCATGAACCAAGGAAGTAAGGCAGTTGAAATGTTTACAGATGATGAATTTTTGTTGCCGCGCTTCTCAACAATAAATACTAAAATCTTTTATCTTTAATTCTGTAACATTTTCCAAACCTTTACTAGCCATAAAACGAAAAAGCATGAACAATTGTGACACATGTTTTACATACTATTCAGTTTTAGTCAACTACCCGCAGTGGTTAGCATAAAACCAGTATTCTACTTGCATATTCCCTCTAATTACTAGTTGCATAATGGAAATGACGTTACTCTATCGTTTGCAAGCCTCTAAGCTTATGAAGTTTATCGTGAATGATGGTATTTTTAGTAATATTAATTTTTAGTGCTACTATATCAAAATTAATCCTACTAATATTATAAATGCGAACGTTTATAAGGATGTTTGTAGTGGTATGGAGCCACTACTTGTAGTGGTGTAGAGCCTGCTGCTTGCTTTGTTAGCCTGCAGCATGAATGGGTCGGCTCGTCCGGGGAAGTACCACACTCCAACAGAAGACCGACAGCCGCCATGCTCCGTCCGGTAAGTGGGAGAGCCGGAGGCCCAACTTCGGAGGTTTTTATAGGCCGACAACGCTTCTGTGACCCCGCGGATGACCCGCCTGCTCGTTTGCCTCCCTCTGACATAAAAAAAATCCTACTAATATTATATATGCTCAAGTTTATGAGGATGTTTGTTACCTTGTTGTTTGGTACCTTACAGTTATATAGAGTGCAAATGCACGAGACTAGTTGACGTCTGTTTATTTAATAACATTTATAAGAAACTAGCCCGTGACTTCGTCCGACCAATGGATAATATAATATCTTCTCACCCCCTTGTTCGATTACAATAAATTATATCCCTCGGGAACCGTGCATTTTCCGGGATAAAAAGTAGCCTATCTTTTAACCTAGGTCATAGTCCATCGCTGTGCCAAATTTCATCCAAATCCGTTCCGTAGTTTTTGTGTATTGCGCGTACAAACATACAGACAGACAGACGAAAATTCTAAAAACAATCATTTTGGCTTCTATAGGTCCTGTAAAGAGCCCCTATATATGTTTTTCTTAAATATCTCCTATGTACAGACATACATAGCTTAGTTACAATTTTATTATATGTATAGATGAGCAGTTTAATCGAGGATACTTTTTAACAGAATTGTGGACACTTTTTTAGTTGTTTATCTTACTATATCAATGTATATTGCTATACATTTATTTTAATTATTATACTTAATTTCAAACCTAAGATGACATAATTTCTCTTTTCATCAAAAGACCGAGGACCAAAGTTTGTTTTAATACCAAATCCAGCATTTACTTAAGATTCATCGCCATTACATCATATCCTAATTAATTAAAACAGAAATTAGTATGAATGCCTTAGGCCTGAAAACGGTAATGACTCCGACCTTGACGAGTAAGTCGTAATGGCGATGAAAAGTCTTACTTGCCAAGTTTTATATAATGACAATCGGTCAAGTGCGAGTTGTATCAAGTTTCACAGCGGCCTTTATTAACTTATCAAAGGAAACAAAAATATATAGGGGAGCATGGAAATAATATCCTTTTTTTCTCATTAATAACTTAGTTTATACAACACAGGACACTCCAAGCTTGATTTTAATTCTTTATTATTATTTTTTTTAATTTTTATCACTGTTTTGTTACTTTTTTAAATTGTTTTGTAGTTGTTATATTTCTAAATATTTTTCTACGGCCCTTCAGGCTTGTAGGGACCAATACTGCTGAGTTTTTTTCGGCATGTTCTTCTCGTTAGTGGTCGTCTGGTAGTTTGTAGCTTTGCAATCAACAAATAAATAGTATGATGACGATTCAAAAGTGCCAACATTTGGCCTACTTGAATAAAAAACTATTTGATTTTGATTTTAGCACACAGGAATCACACAGCTAGCTCCTCGTAAATTCAAGACTTGTGTTATGAGATAATTCGCTCGCGTCAAATTCGGGGGGTGGGGGTATAGAAAGAGACAAAAAGTAGCCTATTTCACTCTCCAGCCCTTCAACTACCTCCACAAAGAAAATCACATTAACCCGAAGCTCAGTTTTGACGTGAAAGATGCACAAACAAATGAACACACTTTCATATTAGTATTGATTTATAATATTAGTGTTGATGTATGTTAATAAGAATATTTTGTGATGAACATCAATGGTTTTTTTATGTAAGATGGAGGCAAATAGCAGGCGGGTCACGTGATGTTGAGTGATCACCGCCTCCTATAGACAACTGCAACACCCGCGGGGTCATAGAAGCGTTGCCGGCCTTTAAAAAGCCATCCACAAATGGGAAGGGCGGGGAAGTTGGGCCTCCGGCTCTCCCACTCACCGGATTGGGCATGGTGGCTGATAGCCGTTATTCAGGCGTCGGTCTTCTGTGGGAGTGTGGTACTGCCCCGGACGACCCGGCCCATTCATGCTGCAGCCTTAAAAAAGCATGCAGCAGGCTCATACCACTACTAAACGGTGAAGAAAAAGTATGTTGCTGTGACTTATTGACAAAAATAATGCACGATTCGTCTTCATCTCTTAGATGAGGAACTCCAAAAAGATAAAAGGCCATGAATCATGGTCATTAACACACAAATGGCTCTTATTTAACGAGATCGTATTTGAAAGAAACGCTCCAAAACTCAATCAAAGTAAGTATGAAGTATTGTAATGGCCCTTAGAAAGTTTCGACGCTTTTGCTTATTTTTCATTGAGACCGTTTTTTTTTTCAATTATGAGTACCTATATAATATCATAATTAACTCGATGAAATTAGTAATAGAGTTAGTTTTAGCCTTTCGGTACGGATCCCCAATTATACAGTCTAATTGAGAACAGAAAAGAAAGATGAGTCTTTCTTTTTTTTATGAAAGAGGAAGGCAAACGAGCAGGAGGGTCACGTGATGTTAAGTGATCATCGCCGCCCATAGACACCTGCAACATCCGAGAGGTTACAGAAACGTTGGCGACCTTTAAAGGATTTATACGCCCTTTTCTTGAAGGTTCTGATGTTGTCTTTTGAAGTCAGTTCAAAAATATCAATCTTTTTCAATAAAGAAGTATAAAAAATAACAATAAAACAAGTAATTTGGTCCATCCTCCCCAATCAGTACCTATCATTTCGCTCAATGAACACGCGGACGTAACATTAGCCCTACTAATGAATCGGTCTAGTTACGTTAGATTATCCCCAATTTTCCCAAAAAACGCCAAATGGCCTGTGAAAGAACGCCCGATGGCGCGGAAATATTGTAATTTATGTTTGCGCCAAATAAACGAACATTGAAGAGCTTTTATACGGTATGAAGCAATTCTATTGGATTTAACATTATTGGTATTAGGATTTTTTTTTTATGTCAGAGGGAGGCAAACGAGCAGGCGGGTCACGAGATGTTAAGTAATCACCGCCGCCCATATACAACTGCAATACCTGCCGGGTTACAGAAGCGTTGCCGGCCTGTAAAAAAACATCCTTCCGCTGAGAGGGAGAGCTGGAGCCCCAACTTGCCTGTCCCCATTTGCGGATGGCTTTTTAAAGGCCGGCAATGCTTCTGTGTGTGTCGGTGGCAGTGATCACTTAACATCACGTGATCCTGCTCGTTGGCCTCTCTGTTTCATAAAAAAGGCATATTGAAAAAGCCAACCCATTTCTGTCTCAACCCAGACTATAGATTCCAACCAAATCTCTAGGAAAATTGGTCACGTCTGGTTTTATTTTTCTAGCTCCAGATATTTGGGCAATAGAAATAAACAAGGTCCAACCAGAAATGTACTCGGATAAATTCGGTTAATAAACATACTGGCTGGGAAATGTTACGGTTATGAGGCTAACCGAATTTGATTTTACTGACTTCAAAAAAGGAAGTTCCCGGTTGGCCTTTACGTATGTAGGTATATTATAGGTGTACATGTATGTTTTTCCGCGATGATTTTGATTTTGATGCGGTTTTTCAAAATAATATTTGTTACACTTAGAAGAAATCTTTAGTATAACCGACTTAAAAAAAGGTAGTGTTATTGACTCGCACATACATATGTCATGATCACGATTACTTATAGACGACACAACTAGAATTTCAATGATATTTAGTGTTTTGCAGTGGGTAAGTGAAGCCTTTTTAACCGACTTCAAAAAAGGAGGAGGAGTGAGTGTTATACTTAAAAGGTATTGGTATTTTAACCGACTTCAAAAAATGAAGTTTATTGAAGGTCCTTTTTAAGTAAATAAATTATTTTACACTTTATTAGATCAAACTTTTTCTTATATTAGAAGAAAGTAGAAATACACATGGGTTTATCAATAAAGACAAAAACAAAGATAATTTATTTGCAAAAAAACATAAGTTTACAAATTGTGGTGTTATAAAAGAAAAACTTATTTCCTACATGTTTTACCGTAGTTGGTATGCAAAGAGAAATGAAAAAAAACCATGCTACACTAAAAAAAAGTAGAATTACAATGTTAAACAAAAATTCATTAATTTTCTCAAATCTATCATTGAAGAAATCATTCAAATTATAATAACATTTATCAATTAACATATTTTTTGAACTGTTTTTAAATAATTGTTTATGAAATAACTGTTTTGAATAAATGATTGGGTTTTATAAATGCATCGTCTCATACTTCATTGATACAACTTTTATTGAATGACAAAATAAATCGTGTTTCTATTGTGTCTGTCTCTCAGTGGTGAGCCTTAATATTTCATACGACTAAGCGGTGGAATTACTTTAAGGTTTTTGCTGAACACTCAAATTTTCTTTGACTAAGCTTCCCCATTATCCCTGAATCACCATTTGGGATAGAACAGGGCTGTCAGTTTCGTATTGCGAAATAATACGGTCTTGAACGCTAAATGAACCTTCGATCAACGATAACGAATTTTTTGTAGTGTTATGAGCCTGCTGCATGTTTTTTTAGCTTGCAGCATGAATGGGTTGGCTCGTCCGGGGCAGTACCACACTCCCACAGAAGACCGACGCCTGAATGGCGGCTTTCAGCCGCTATGCTCCGTCCGGTGAGTGGAAGAACCGGAGGCCCAACTTCCCCGCCCTTCCCATTTGGAGAGGTGGGGTTTTTTATAGACCGACAACGCTTCTACGACCCTGCGGGTGTTTCAGTTGTCTATGGACGGCGGTGATCACTTAACATCACATGACCTGCCTGCTCGTTTGCCTCCCTCTTACATGAAAAAAAAATTACAGTTCCGAACAAAATCAAACAAGAAGACGTCCTCACTTCAATAAAGATCACAACTACTATGATTATTTCGACAGTTACATTTCCGGAATTGTGTATAAGAAAATAAGACTTAATGTGTTCAAGAAACCATATCAAACTAAGGGGACTAGTTGAAGTATGCTCATTTAATGTCATTTATATGCGATGATTGGTTTTTTTTAAGGCAGAGGGAGGCGAGCAGGCGGGTCACGTGATGTTAAGTAATCACCGCCGCCCATAGACACCCGCAACCCCCGGGGGGTCACAGGAGCGTTGCCGGCCTTTAAGGGATTTGTACGCTCTTTTCTTGAAGGATCCGATGTTGTATCGGCCCGGAAATACCGCTGCAGGCAGTTCGTTCCACAGTGTGGTCGTACGTGGTATAAAGTTTCTTTTAAAACGTACGGTGGATACCTTTTTTAGCGGGATTGTGATTCTAGTGGTTTCCCGTACGTCGATGAAATAAACTAATTTGTTTTTAGGTTTCCGTACCTCAAAAATAAAAGAACGGAAACCTTATAAGATAACTTAGCTGGTAGTCTGTAGCTTGATTAAGATATATTCAAATTATCTTTATTGTGGTACACAGGTAAAAAGATGTTACATAATATACATATATAGTGTGTCACTGTGTCCTGTCTACAAAGACGTACAATAATGTGCGTGTGAAAATAAATTAATATTATAAAATTTTGACATCACGCCATAAGATGTTTATTAAATACTGACTTGAAAATCGTACCTTTAACGGTCTAATTTCTGAATAAATATTTGGATTTTCGTTTGTTCGTCAATACGTCTGTTTGTTTGTATAACAAAACTTTTGATATTGAAATGTATATACAATTCTCGGATCTATGATATATTACAAATCTGAAAAAATGAATACTTACTTGTTGATTAAAAGACAGGACTATTTAGGCACGTTTGCTGAAAAATTTACTATTTAACAAGTTAATCAATGTAAAATACCTATAAGCTGCTTTCTAATTACTTAGACTCATGAATTTTGACAAAAAGCAAGGTCGTACAGATATTCCATATGACAGCTGCTACTTTCTTCGCGCAGATTGTAAAATTAAATCAAGGGAAAGAGCTTGAAACGGGACTACTTATAGGCTAGCAACCTGTCATTATTTCTGAATCTCCGTTCCACCAATAAGCCCATTGTGGGCTTTGCTAAGCGTAGCCTTCAAGTCTCGCGTCTCCCGGCTCTGTCTACCCCGTAAGGGATAAAAACGTATTTGTATACAAGTACAAAAGGTATATCAAGGAAAAGATCCTAAAACGATGTATTTTAAAAGCATAAAAAATATTTTACTATACATTTACGTGTATATGGTGTGCAATTTTACTTTATTTCTTTTTCAAGATTTATAGTAGAATAATTTTTGTATTTATTCCTATTTTTGTTTTAGTACAATTTTGTACAATAGCAACCCTGAGCTTATGTTAAATGACAGGTAATTTTGACAGTTACTCAAGGGTATATTATGAATATTTTACACCCTTCTCTAAGAGCAAAATGTTCGTTCACAACTTTTTTCAAGAGTTGCATAAATTATAAGGTTTTAGTATATTATATACTATACATACATATATATTTTTGATTTTATTAAGTCGAATTGGCAATACACTAATATAATAATGAAATAAATTGTGAAATTTCACAGTATTAAAGTTATAATATATACATATACACAATATATAGTTATATGTATATGTATAGAACTATTTTTTCTGTCAATATCATATAAAAACTGAAATAAAACTTAACATAATTACACGTAAGTAAAATAAACAAAATAACTAAATTTATTTATAATTTTTACTAAAATATTTATTTGTATATAATAAAATATTTGTATATACTAAAAAATTAACCATCAGGTGAGTCGAATGTCTGTTTGCCTAAGCAGATAGGCTTTGCGTTTTGTTATGACTTGGTCATAAAAACAAAAGTACTTTGGTAGCTAAAAATAAATATATTTAAAAATATTTCCATCAATATTTAATTAGAAGTATGTATATATAGGTACTCACTATACGCTAGAAACTCAACATTCAGCTAAGCATGTTTCGAATCTCAAAACTGTTGGCTTTGTCTACCCCGGAATAAACACGTAATGCTGTCATCAAAATCAAAATATTTATTCAGAAATTAGACCTTCACAGGCACTTTTTCACGTCACCAATAATTAAACATTTAAATCTCATTCAAGCTATAGACTACTAGCATTTCGGAATGATCACTGCTGAGAAGAAATGCTGAAAGAAACTCGAGCAGTTTTGGTCGCTATTATGCCGGAGGGGCTTAATGATCAATTTTGTATAATATTTGTGTAATGTCAAAATTGAATAAAAAAAAACAAGTTCTGATTGTGATCGAGTGAAAATAATACAAAAAATGTAACGTTACCAAATATACTCTCAAAAAATACGAATGTCAATTTATTCAGTAAATTCTTCTAGCTAACAAAAATTAAATGACCTCTACAGACGTACAAGACGTTACTTCATCACATCATAGACATAAAAAAAAGTAATAAAGAACCAAAAACGATATAACAAGAATATAATCTAATTAGCTTTTTTTATAACTTTTACATTATGGAATGACATCTTTACATATAATAAAATTGTCTGTAGGTAGGCAAACGAGCAGGTGGGTCACGTGATGTTAGGTGATCACCGCCGCCCATAGACACCTGCAACACCCGGGGGTCACAGAAACGTTGCCGGCCTTTCTGATTTATACGCTCTTTTCTTGAAGGTTCCGATGTCGTATTGGCCCGGAAATACCGCTGCAGGCAGTTCGTTCCACAGTGTGGTCGTACGTTATACTACAGTTTAAATGATATCATTGAAAGTTACGCGAGATGACATAATTAATGTCTAAACGGCTAACTCACGTTAATTTTAGTCGGTAACGCCGACGACCGTTTCAGCCTATTCAGAAGGCCATCTTCAGGGTGAGTACTAGGAATGTCGCTATGCGGCTGTTCCTTGTGCGACGTTCCTAGTACTCGCCCTGAAGGTGGCCTTCTGAATAGGCTGAAACGGTCGTCGACGTTACCGACTAAAATTAACGTGAGTTAGCCGTTTATACATTAATTACAGATTAAATAGCATTTTTCCCCCATATGAAAAAGACGTGATGCTGAATCAGTAATAAACAAATGTCCATACGAATATTAAAACAACTTACCACAATGTATTCACATTTATCTTTTCATGAATATTAAATTATTTACTTGTACAGTCTGCATGTTAAAATTCACCTATAACACAAACTGGCTAATACCCGCGACTTCGCCCGCGTAGATTACTTAGTACTACTACAATAAATTGTATATCCCTCGGAAATTGTACATTTTTCTGCCATAAACAGTAGCCTATATTCTGGGTCCATGGCGGTGCCAAATTTTATCCAGATCCGTTCGGTAATTTTTGTGTGATGCGAGTACAAACATACAGACAAAAATTCTAAAAACAATGGTTTTGGCTTATATAGGCCCTATAAAGAACCCCTCTATTTTTTTTTTCTTAAATATCTCCCATGTACACACATAGCTCAATTACAATTTTATTATATATATAGATATCGTATAGATTTATAATCTACTATATATAGTGACATATTAATAATCTATACATACATATAATAAAATTGTAACTATGTCTGTACATGAGAGATATTTAAGTTAGTATATAGGGGACCTTTATACGGCTTATAGTAGCCAAAACTATTGTTTTTAGAATTTTTGTCTGTCTATATGTTTGTACTCACATCGGGTTCGAATTCGGGACCTCTTTTTGGAAGGATATTACCACTGCGCCATTCGTCAACAATCTTATTGTAAAAATGCCCTCACTAATTGCTGTTTCCATTAGTGACAGCGTTTTTATTATGATTTTATATCATTCATATTTGTGTTTTTCAATGTAACGTAACAATTTTTTACAGCAATGGACATTTTACTAGTAAACCGTACTGTCAGATTTCAACGGGTTTTCAATTAATTAAAAGGGTATTTATTGTGAATTAATGAGGGAAAAAGATTAATCGTATACCGTATTCGAATTTATTGCATGTGACGGTCTGTAAGCCCAATTGATTCGTATACGATTATAAATTTTTTTGACAAAGTGAATATGTAATTTTATTTATTCAGTTAATTGGTTTTCTTTTTGTTTTTGTTTTATATTCTGGTCAAACTTGTGGCTAAACAAATTTGATAGTGTTCTAAAATAAATAAAACACCAGTAACTTGTTATTCTTTGCTTTTTCGACTTGTTAATCTTGAATAGCATAGACTTTTATTATTCTATAGTGTTAATTATATAAGACATAGCCTTTTTTATGTGAGAGGGAGGCAAACGAGCAGGCGGGTCACGTGATGTTAAGTGATCACCGTCGTCCATAGACAACTGCAACACCCGCGGAGTTACAGAAGCATTGCCGGCCTTTAAAAAGCCCCCGCCTTCCCCAGGCTCTCCCATTCACCAGACGGAGCATGGCGGCTGATAGCCGCCATTCAGGCGTTGGTCTCCTGTGGGAGAGTGGTACTACCCGGACGAGCCGGCCCATTCATGCTGCAGGCTAAACAAAAGCATGCAGCAGGCTCATACTACTACAAAAATGTCGCGGTCATGAGCTAGTATAGAATTAGAAAAAACAATCCACATTTAAAAATATATAAAACCCACAACGTCAATCTTCCAGAACATAAATCCGAAAGAGCGTCAAGTTTACCCTATTTTAGGGGAAAATCTGCGCAAAACAGCAACTTCGAGATAACGCCCGTCTGTCTGTCTGTCAGTATGCCAGAAACTTTGACACGAAAAGTTTTTTGATTCTCTGACCTTGCTGTATAAAATGTGTATACTTATATCTTTTGTTATTGTTCGGTTTTCTTATGATTGGCGATAGTTGATATAAATATTACAAAGTTTGTATTTTGTTTGAAGGGTTTATTTTATTTGAGAACATAATATCATAAAGTTTTCACCTATCTTCACATTTTAGCCGGAAGCCCAACTTCCCTACCCTTTGGGGAGGGCGGGAATTTTTTATAGGCCGTCAACGCTTCTGTAACCCCGCGGGTGTTGCAATTGTCTATGGGCGGCGGTGATCACTTAACATCACGTAGCCCGCCTGCTCGTTTGCCTCCTTCTTACATAAAAAAGCAACAAGGAATCTCGAATAAATGTCTATAATGAAATTAATCCGACCGTTTTATTTATATCTGTCGCCTTTTGTAGGGCTCGTAATAATTTTTGACGTCATTTTTCGACGAACTGTTTCTGTGCGATTCTTTACTTACTTTTCAGAAAAAAATTAGCTGAATTTATTACCGAAAACTAGGATGACGAAAAGAAAAATATAGCAATAATTATTATTGCTGTAATTTTATTATATCGACTGTGATAGAGGAGGAACATTGATCTTGATTATGATGGAACATTCCCATACATAATTCCCTTCGGATTGCTTACAGGAAAGCTCTGATAAGTTTGTGAAAGCAAGACCCTGATTATTATTATTCCCTAATATTTATCCGAGTATTATTTCGCTTGTATCCTCAGAAGGCAAGTGCCCGAGGTCCGCTACCTAGACTAGGAAGGTGAATTAGTAAAATTGGCATTTACACACAGCGATTTTCAATAGTGGTATGGAGCCACTACTAGTAGTGGTTTGGTGCCACTACTTGTAGTGGTGTGGAGCCAGCTACAGGCTTATATTTAGCCTGTAACATGAATGGGCCGGCTCGTCCGGGGAAGTACCACACTCCCACAGAAGA